>JAIFTH010001116.1:0-10078 GCA_019968535.1 Fragariocoptes setiger | reverse complement strand
AGTATTGTAACAACCACTAATATTGCGACGTCATTGGCATCGTCGTTCACGATATCTCACATGTTTGTAACACTGGCTTAAGATTTGGTCTAATTTTGGCCCACAAAATATATATGTAACAGGATTTGAGTCTCCAGCATTAAGATGTAGAGCACTCTCGGATTTTGCCGATGCTCAATGTTAATCGAACATTGGGCGAGGAAGAACTCGATCATTAAAAATTGAACATTCGAAACACACATGCACTTATTGGGCTCTCGTTTCGTGTTTTTTTTTGTTTTGTACATTCACTTCGCTCGAAACACCCGATGGGTTCTAACACGGCTTCGACAAGCCTTTCGCTGCACATACACACCGGTGATAATGTACTGCTGGCGGCAATCGTCTCAGTCAGTGTACGGCATGTAATGGGCGGCAGGACAACACGCTACGCGGCTCGATAAGATTGAGTGCCACTGATCTTACACTTACTGTAATACGCTTAACGTCTTACGACAGTAACTCTTGGATACTCACGGCAGCGTGCACTTTTGCCAGGCTTCACTATGACTGGCACGACACATCATTAAGGGGTCAGTGAGCAGTATAATCCGATGTCGTACTACTATTACTACTACCACTACCACCGCACTGCATGCATACAATCAGAGCTGATGGGTGGTCTTTTGATGTGTTTGATCCGTGCATGTCTACACAATCTCGTCTCTTTCATTTGAGACACCGAGCGTATGTGATACATATTACATACGCTGGTTAATCATGAAATTCGTTTTCGTGCAAAACTCGAGTTGTGCCTGCCTGCCTGCGTGCCTGCGTGCGTGCGTAAGTAGGCACATGAAACTCAATGGTCCAATTCTTCTTGTAAGATGGTCATTCAATTATACTCAACACACTCACCACTGTGCAGAAGAGCGTTGCATGGCATGGTCAAAGCAGCAAGGTCAGCACGTTATTGATACCTAATCAGAGTTCAGCGTGCCACTAGAACAAGAAGAAGAAGAAGAAGAAGACGAAGCTCTATAATTACAATACAACACTCGATGATTACCAACAAAATAAATACTAATGAGCGCACCTGTCAATTCAATGTGTGTGTGTTTCTTGCTGTGTCTATGTGCGTGCTAATTCGTTCTGTATCGTACTGCTGACGATTTCTGATCTCAACGGCCATCCCGCCTCTATTCGGTATATTGATTGACTCATTAAAGGCCAAGTCATAACATGAGTCTGCACGCCTCTGACACATCTATTAGTCCGTGAATGGGCCCTTGGGTGTTGGTGTGTATGTGCGCTCACCACCTGCCATGGTCGATTTCCTTTCGAGTTATGATAGGAACTCGCACTCATTCTTAGCGGTCTAATGATTACGCACACACTGATGGTCGCATCCATAGATCGACAGGCGGTGAGAGTTGGGCCTCATGCATAGATAAGGCGGCCAACGATGGACCAGGCGCAGATGATAGCGGCACCCGGGCGCTAAAAGCCCAACCTCTGGTCACTAACTAAACAAACAAACCAACATTCAATCATAATCTTCGTTGTCATTGCAAAAACAATAGCTTCCTAGTGTCTTATGCCTCCAATGTCTAAACCGACCAACTTCTTGTACATGGAAAGTCGATCGGTTTGTTGTTAGCGAACGGATGCCACAAACGGACATCGGCTTTATTCCGGGACATGCCCACGAGCTGTAATGTGTAGTCCTATCACACGTAATTTCTGGGCAGCTTCTATTCTTACTTTGTATGCGAAACGCTAATGCGGATGTATATAGTTGCGTGACAAGAAAGCGCGTCATGTGTAAACAGAGCCACGAGTAATTTAATTCAATCCATATGTAGGCCGGCTTGTAGATGGTGACAGGATTCCAGTTGGTTTGGAAAAAAAGAAAAGTTGATCATGTGACGCTGTGCGCTTGAATGGGACAGTGTGTAGACTGAAATAAACGCTTTTTCCAAATGCGCCGATCTACTGAAGTGTAGAATCTCATTTCAGGGCTTTTTCTGAACTGTTTTGTACTTTTTTGCACGCGAAATTCGTCTTCGGATTGATGGCTGTCTTGGCGGTACTTTCACGTTCACTGTGCTTTTTCCCAAAAGGGAAAGAAATCCAGAGCTTTTTCTTGCACACAGGGAATACGTGTGCGCAGGGAGTTCTTTCTGAAGGGAAAAACTTACTCTGTAAAAATTGAATTTGTGTGGTCAATGGGAGCTCGAAAAATGCACTGCTGGAAGGCACAATCATATGTGTTTTTCTTTTTTTCCAAACCAACTGGAATCCTGTCACTCTTAAAGGGTGCCAAAGACTTAGACGCAAAAAAAATAAAAGAAACACATATGACTGTGCCTTTGGGCAGTGCATTTTCGAACTCCCGTTGACTTCTATGGCAAGCATATCATTTTCACTGGGACATAGGGGACGGGCTAGGTGCGTTCGTCTTATTTCAGTAATCGTTTTCTCTTTTTTTCTTTCGTTCTCTCTCTCTCTCTCTCTTTTTCTAAAATTATCAGGTAAGTTAATTTCTTTTTCAGGTTCCCCATCCCCCTCAAAAAAAGAAAGCCCGGCCCCCTAAAAAACTGGTTAAAAAAATTGGTGGTAGACGCACGCACAGAGGCACAAAGACAAGAAAGAAGACACACGCACACACAAATCACCACGGGAGAAACACAACAGAGCCAACTCCGGTCGACTTTGGTTGGTAAGGACGCACGCACACACGCACACACTCAGCCTAAGTAGAATGGGTAACTAAATCAATCTCAGCTCGCCATGATGAATTAGACCCGAAACTAACATTTTGCTTTATTGCCCTCCATAATTACACAGTTCTCAGCACCAATTGGCCACCACGCAGGACTAACACCGAACAACTGCACTCGCACACAGAACGCGAATAAAGTACAATCTGTCCCATTCAAGCACACAGCGTCACATGCTCGCTCTTCTTTTATTTTTTTTTGCGTCTAAGTCTTTGACACCCTTTATTGGTAGGTAATGAGAGCGCAGCTGGTCGAGTCAATCTTGACACTCCTTGTAACTCATTGCACTTCTGTTGTTTATTGCAACAGACAAACAATGATAGTAACTCAATTTGGTCAATAGTTATTTGGATTTATTTGTGTTTTTGCTGATAATTTTGGAATTTCTAGAACCCTTGTCATTCTTAGTATTGACCGTACTCTGACTGTTATCGGTTGATGTATCACTCTTTATGGGCGGTGGTTCTACGTAATAAGGCAAACGACCTCGCTGCCAATCGTTGAGTACCATTTTGGCTACTGTGCTTACATCAGGTTGGCCGCCTTTAAGCAGTTTGCCTGTTCGGCGAGCTAATGCTTCTAGAAACTCGAGACTGCTAGAGCATGATTCGATAGAGTCCAGTTTGTAATGACGAGCTAGAAAATCTCCATCCACTCGTTTCAAAATCTCGCAAATGTGCGATTCAGGCTCCTGGATATTTTCTATACGTACTACGTTCTTGAGAACCAGCTCGGTGTCGGTTTCGCCTAGAGGGTGTACTACACCAGGACAATCTATGAGGTATAAGCCTTTGATGAGCGAAATGTATTGCCAGACTTTGGTTTCACCAGCTATTGGTGCAACATCACAGACCTTTTTTGATTTCAATGCATTGATGAGAGAACTTTTGCCTACGTTTGGGTAACCTACTATCCCCACACTGATTTGTTTCTTATCGGCGTGCAGATTGGCAAACTGTCGCAGTAAACCAAATAAATCAGCTTTACCGAATGGGTGAGTCATTGAGGCACGAAAAGAAAGAGTCGGATATTCGCGCGACAAAATCGCTGTCCATGCTTTCGTGATATGCACAGGCACAAGGTCACATTTGTTCAATATGATTACCAAATGTTTGTAAGGCTTCTCTTTCTTCAGATAAGATTCTAGATATTTTGAGCGCGTTCCCATAGGATCTCGTACGTCCACTACTTGTAACAATACATCGGACGAATCGATCACTTTGAATAATTCATTATATATGCGTCGCGATTGGCCGGCACGTAACATCGGATCGCGTTTTTCATCTTTGAACTCGAGCCACCGTTTTTCGATTTGCGACTCAAGAGCCTCATCATTGTCTTCACAATAACCAGCTTGTTTCATTTCAACTTCTTCTGTTAGACTTTCATAATCGCTGATCGTGATATTTGGCTTTTTACGTCGTGCTTTGGGGCCGAATGTTGTTCCGAAAGGTTGGGTTTCGAGCACATGCATTCGTGACTGTTTGGTATGATCACTGAGTAAAGTTACTGGCAATTGTGTCGTCTTGACAATCACTTGTGTCGGGTCGTTCACTGCTCTCTTGAGTTCCTCTTGAAAACGTTGCAGTTTGTCTTGTGTCACTGTGCGCGTGTTTCCGAACCATTTCTGATTAGGTGCCACTCGCGCCACTGTCCCACTGGCTGACCATGATTGATGTACGGCTGGTTTGACAATTTTACCTTTGCTGTTGCGTACCGGCTTTCCACCCTTGTACATCAACAGACGCCTTATAGTGGATTTGTCACGCAAGTGCGTCGCTCCCTTCTCGCGCGGCCTGTCCACATTTAAGCTGTGATTGCTCGGCATTGCTTCGGTGATTAATGAGATTCTATTCTAATCATATAGTTTTAGAAAGATGCAATATCAAAATAATATAACAAAAATTATAATAGTGATAACTTGCAATTTGGCCCGAAGAGTCATTCGAAGCTCGAACTAGCAGCAATGTATTTGCCTAGCACAGAATTACTTCTGCGAGCGCGTGGTCTATGTTTCTAAGGCGCGTTATTTGAGTGATGGCATTTTCCAGTTGCCAGCTGACTAACTGGCTGTATTTGTATTCATTCCGATCTTGAAAACGAAATAAAACCAAAAATTGGCCCTCGTTCAATAATAAATTACTACGTACCGAACCAGATCGGTGAAGAATATCGGAACAAAAAATATTCAGTCAATCAAAAAGGTTATTTTAATCAATATTCACAAGTCTGTCGCTGCTGAAAACATTTTTCGGTCAGCACTCAATCCGGTTCAGTTCATTCAGCCGAATGCGTCAAGAATTTTAGCAACGGATCGGCGTTTTTCCATAAGTTAGGTCTCAATGATTCTCGAATCGTCAAAAATGTCTCAACCCTTGCAGCAAATACAACAGTTGCAAATGCACCCGTCGGAGAAAAACTCTCCAGGCCCACGTGAGCATTGGTATTATACAAAGGAGGAGCTCAGAATGACACCGTCCGTGTTGGATGGTATGAGAGTCGGAGAAGAAAAGATGCATCGCATTATTGGAGCAAGGTTTATTCAAAAAATTGGAGCTGCCGAACTCAATTTGCATCATGACACTGTCGCTACAGCTATCGTTTATTTTCACCGATTTTACATGTATCACTCCTTCAAAGTGTTTCCATTATATTCCACGGCTGCTTGTTGTTTGTTTTTGGCCGGAAAAGTGGAGGAGACACCAAAGAAATCGTCCGACATCATTAAGGTCTGTAAGAATGTTTTGGACGAGACACAATATCAACAATTCGGTGGTGACGCCAACGCCAAAGAAGAGCTTCTAACATTGGAACGAATTCTCTTACAGACAATCAGATTTGATCTTCAGCTCGAGCATCCTTACGCATATTTGGCTAAATATGTACACAACACAAGAGTCGATCGCGAGTGTCAACGGATTCTGATTCAGGCTGCTTGGACATTCGTAAATGATCAATTTTGTACAACAATATGTTTACAATGGGAGCCTGAGATTGTGGCCATTGCCATGGTCTATTTGGCTGGCAAAGTTAAACGAATAGACCTGTCAGATTGGGAACATCGCACCGGCAGCCAACAAAATTGGTGGGATGCATATTTGGAAAATGTTCAGCCTGAATTGCTAGATAGCATATGTCATCAAGTATTAGATTTGTATGACGACAAGAAAGCCAAACAGGATCAGCATAATCATCACTAGACCACTAAAACCGTCACCATGGTGGATTAGTTTTCTCTGAGATTTAAGTTATTTGAGTCGGTTCAGCAAACAAGGACCCGTATCGATGCACACTCGCATGCACAAACTCACTTGCTCACATACACCTACCTTTTAAGGCACGCATTTGCGTATGGGCATCCAAGCAGCAAATCTCGGCTGTTATCGCTGATCAGTGATCGCACTAATCGATGATATGCGCATAAAACCGGCTCTATGTACATTTATATGCACCTGTTTGATCATGGGATCTCTGAGTTTGTGTACGTTTGTAAGTGTTATTGCCAAGGTAGCCGGAAAACACTTTTCCATTTTTCCATTTCTCTTATTAAGATCACGCTCACACGCTTTCTTTGCGAAAGCAAACAAACTTAAATATACCAGTCTACAATCTCAAGACCTTAAAACAAAGTACAACAGTCGTTGAATTTTGTTTATATATATGATCTAGCCAATCAGCTAAGTATGATTTCGTTGAGATAGATTATTGCATTGGCAGCAAACAGCGATTCACTCGTTCATTATGATCATGGCTGCTTGTGGCAATGATCGTTATTCAGTGATGATAGCATCACTGCACCACCAACATGATAACGACTGCTTCTTGTAGTCGTCGTCGTCGTCATCTTCGTTGTTGTTCAACATCGGCACTTGTTGGTTAGGCAAGTCGCCAATGGCCAAATAGCGTTGTATTCCGTGATATGCGACGAAAATAACGCTTACTATCTGAAAGACAATCTTTCAGTCTGTTTTTGTTGTTCGACTAGCGGTGAAGAAAGAGAGGCTAACAGTTATTTGGACGTTTAAGGTACTCTAAGAACTGTTGTTGAACTCTAAAGATCGAGCAACCGAGTTTCACATGTTAATACAGTTGTAGTCATCCAAACACAGTTAATTTGATTCAAGTCTAGCTTCATGACATTAGCTTACTAGACATAATTCAGTCACACCTTAAAAGAGCAGAGAGCTGTCAAGGCAGCGCATCCAAGAGATATCATTGCGATCATTTTTGACTCGCAGAAGTGAAAGTCTAACGACACGAAGATGACTCAAGAGCACAAAATCGTCTTATAAACTATTTTGTGACTTAAGCTCATCTATACTAATGAGAAGACACCATCACATTCAATATTGAAACAACAGCGAAGAAGATTCTAATATATATCGAAGTGTCAGGTTTTTGCTCGTGTGTGGCATATCAAAAAATAGATTCAAGTTGAGTAGTTACAGTGCATTACAACCGCATTGATACCTAATAATAGTAACTTGATTGATTAGCATTATGCGGCAACTCAATCTACGCCTCTTGGTAGTTGGAATAGTCGTAGCTGGCATTTCATACATCGATTCTCAATCGTTAGGTAACTGTCTCTCTTTAAATTCAAGTTGTAAGTTTTTATTTTTCGAGAAATCACCGTTAAACGTTAATATTTTTCTTTTCAAATGTCAATGATGCAAACGCAGAGAGTGATGAGCAATTCAGTAGTGGCTTTGCACACCATGACATTGGTCGAATCTCTGGTCAGAAGCAAACAAATGCCGAAAACCCACAAACGACGCCCACCTACGCTCAAGCTCAACCGGCAAGAAGTTTAACAGTGCAACGGGCTCGCTCCAGGGACCCACAGGCTACTCAGCCAACAGCTGTAGCCGTCGCACCACCAGTTCGCACCACTCCCATTGCGACGCCAGCATTTCTAGCACCGGTACAAGCACCGGCCTCAGCTCCAGCTCTAGCCTCGGCGCCAGTTTATGTAAGCCAACCAGCATTTGCATCATTCCAATCGTCGTCGTCTTTATCTTCTTACCAATCTTTCCCGGTCACTAGTCAACCTCAAGATGCATCGGTCAGCTCACCAATTGCCGAATCTAGCATTCCTGATCAATTGACAGCGCCTTCTTATGAGTCGGTATTGTCTCAGGGATGTCCTGCCAAAGGTGTCTTCTCATATGAACATGCCGAGCATTGTGACAGGTACTTCCTATGTACTAACGGTACCTTTAGCGAAGAATCATGCCCGAATGGCTTGTCTTACGGCACTCAGGGTGTTGTATACCAGCACTGTGCTTATAGATGGAACATCGATTGTGGAAAAAAGAAATCACGTAAGTATTCTTCATCTTTGTTTTTTCTTTTTTTACAAACATCACCAGTGGACTTGCATTAACTCATTTGATGTCTCTTCATCTAATTAGCCGGACCAATTTCAAGCCCTGGCTGTCCTTGGCAGTTCGGTGTGTTCCCGATAGAATCAGCACCGCAGTGCTCGATTGATTATTACGAATGCGAATGGGGCGTTCCTGAGGTGAAACGATGCCACCCTGAGGGGTTGTTCTACGACGATCGTATCAAAGGTTGCCAATGGGCCGATCAATTGGGATGCAAAAGTGAAGGTCTGCTCAACTTCAAATGTCCTCATGAGGATGAAGACAACCCATACTGGCCTTATCCTCGATACTATCATTCGAAATCTGACGTCATTGTCTGTGTAAACGAACAACCGCGTCTGGTGCATTGTACTGACGATCAACATGTTGAACCTGAATCATTGGCATGCATAGATAATGAAAAGAAGAAAAAACCAAAGAAGAACACTTCTTTCTAAGCTTAAACGAAAGTTTCAGTGAAACGTCGTCCGCGATTCAGACAGGAAAACTGTATAATGGTAAATATTCTTTGTTATGATTATATTCACAAAAGATCGTTGTGGTTGTTATTATTTTGTTTTTATATTATTTTTTTATTGCTTTTCGGCTGAAAGAGAGGGTATCAGTCAGATTGCTCGAAAGATTAGATTGTGCGAGGCACTTAACACAACCCAATGCAAAGCTCAATCAGGCTAAAGAAGAGTTGGTAAGCTAGTAATATAACTTGACGTGTGCTCCATACTTAACATTTGGTTCAATGCTTCGGCATGTTGGAGTGCAAACGAAGCAAACAAACCAAAGATTGTGCCTTC
Organism: Fragariocoptes setiger; assembly: GCA_019968535.1. NCBI lineage: Eukaryota > Metazoa > Arthropoda > Arachnida > Trombidiformes > Phytoptidae > Fragariocoptes > Fragariocoptes setiger. Next base: position 1,138 of record JAIFTH010001116.1, on the reverse strand, counting down.
AAATAAAGAAACATTTTTTTGACACTTTACACAAATAGCACAAATATGATCTCTAAATTTATGACTTGATTTTATCGGGCTTGATGAAATTAACTGATCAACGCTCACATGTTCTTTCCAAGTACGCCACAAGTTAGCTTTGTGTCGAAATGTCATCGTGTACATCTCTTAAAGTGAGGATGGAACAATAACGAAAGTTTTACCTGCAGATTAGCGATTCAAGAGTGGCGGGAACAATTGGCGCACGCGCAGTTCTCAAATTATATTGTTTCTGTAAACTCTGTGTTTATTGATGCCTCGGCATTCATATCATAGCAAATGTGACCATTTATCATTTAATTCGACACCTATACTGGACAAACTTCACAATGCCGGCTAAACAACGAAAAATTGCCATCATGGGATTTCGTTCAGTTGGAAAATCATCGCTGACGATACAATTTGTCGAAAGCTTATTTGTAGATTCATATGATCCAACCATTGAAAACACATTCACAAAAACGGACAAAGTGCGCGGCCAAGAATATTATCTCAAATTGGTGGACACAGCCGGACAAGATGAATACTCTATATTCCCGCATTCATATGCTATTGATATACACGGTTATTGTTTGGTATATAGTATTAATAGCTTGAAATCATTCGAGGTGATAAAAATAATTTATGAAAAATTACTTGATATGACGGGAAAGGTACATATACCAATAGTTTTAGTTGGCAACAAGAATGATCTACATACAGAGCGTGTTATAACTTACGAAGAAGGCAAAAAATTAGCCGATTTAATGAAAGCCGTTTTTATGGAAGTTAGCGCCAAACAAAATTCTGTTGTCAATAAAATGTTCCATAACTTGATAGAACAAATTGAGCAAGTTGACAATCAGTTGAATGAAAATCATCAAGAGAAGCCATCCAAGTGCACGATAATATAACATCGCCCAAATGTAAACAAACAAAAAATAAAAGCATCAACAACATCAGCAGCCACAACAATCTTGTGATACAACATGAGATGCAAGCAAAATGTGACCAACTTGAATCAGGTACAAACATATGAAACATTAGAGATGCCAATGGGCGTTAATATCGTGAACGACGATGCCAATGACGTCGCAATATTAGTGGTTGTTACAATACT
>JAIFTH010001115.1:0-10114 GCA_019968535.1 Fragariocoptes setiger | reverse complement strand
CTCCAGGCAGAAGTGTGGATGCTATTCCAGAAGATGCAACGGCAACAACGATGTCGCCACGACGGCGTCTATCTGCCAATAAAGCCTTTATAGTGTGGGTTTTACCGGTGCCACCATGTGCATCTATCAAGAACATGCCGCCCCTGCCCGCATCTATGGCGTTATTTATTGCGGTAAGCGCATCACGTTGATCACTGACCAAGTCATGCTCATGAGTACGAACGAACTCTTCCATTGCGGCACGATCATAGCTCGTTTCACGCAAGATCTCAGAGTTATGGAGATTCATTGCATCGCGGTTAGGAGCAGGCAAATCGAGCTCGCTCAACGACTTGCCTACCATTCCTAGGCACAAATCTTCGATCATTATGAGAGCCTGATTAAAGACTGAGTCATCGAAATTGAGTTCGAGGGAAGGATTCTCCTGCCGCATCCGAAAGAGAATATCCTCACTCAAGTCGCGCTTGAACTGCTCCCAGAGATCCATAGGCCTTGAAGGTGAACAGTGGGATATAATGATGCAGAAGAGTTCACGAAGTTGACTCGGCACTCTCGACAGAGCTGCTTCTCTCAGTGTGTTTTGCCAGTGCTGATCAGTGTTTTCTAGCAATCCACGCAGTTGGCAAGCCTCTCGATATGTTTGGCACACAACACCATCAAATGTGCGCAAGTCTTCGAAACTGGTGGGGCCTCGTACCTTCGTGAGCAGCATGCGGAGATAGAACTCTGTCTTTGATGGATGCACGGTGTACATTCTACCTATGGAACCGCGTTGCTGGCGCCCGGACCAAGTCTTCTGGCTCTTGTTCCAAGTGTAATAACCTGGAACCTCAGCATAGAGCAAACTTTTCGCAAAATTATCGCGCCGACACAGTGCAAAAAACGCTGTCAGTGTTGTGTGAGGCGGATTTTCGGCCATGCGAGCAGCATTTCTTGGTTGTAAATAAACTCGTTGTTGATCTTCTAAGTGGACGCTAAGGTGCATTACTGCAGGGAAGCGATCATGGGTGTGAAAGCTGAAAATCCTCCAGAATCCTTCATTGCTGTTAATGTAGCGGCCGAGTTGATATTGACTGATCTTATCATGTCGGTTCTCAACCGTAACAAAGGCCATGTCACTGCCCTTGTTGATATATTTACAAATGTATTTGATGGATTTAACAGAATTGCAATATTCAACATTAATGTGGGCGCGTAACATCCTGGAAAGCACAGGATTGTGGGGAACAACCCATGAGTTTCCACGACAACAGTGCGATTGCCTGGAATTCGAACAGTGCATCTTTGGCCACCGTTCTCGGAACTGCGTCTTCTATAAAGAGGATAGCCGTCGACTCTTGTTTGTGTCTCGCCACGGAACGCACGTGGATACTTTTTAGTGCAACGATTACTCGTTGAATCGATGCACTGCGAATCTGGATTGAGCTGTCCACAGGGCCCATGTATCATCATTTTAGACACGATTTCATACAGGGTAGGATCTTCGGCAAGGTTTGGCAGCTCTGCACAGATGATCATCGATCTGATCGGGTCGAACTTCTTCCTCTAGCAGACTAAGATGTGCGCGTGAGGTAGACCACGCTTCTGCCACTCAATTGAATACATGAAGCGGATTATTTTGCCAAACACTTGGTGCTGTTTGATAACTCTGACTAAAGATATCACCTTCTGCCTAAAGACCCGTGCAACAACGTCATGACGATCAGTGGTACCTTGGAGTGGCTCGAGAAGCTCCTTGATCTCTGGCCAATCTTTGTTGCAAGTAAAGGTGATGAAGAGGTCAGGTCGACCATGTAGGTTCACATAAGCCATGCCATCCTGACAATATTCATGCATATGTCTGGGGCTACCTATGAAAGTAGATGCCAGTATCACTTGCTGACCGATATCTTCGCATCACCACCATTCGCAATATGATCGGATACTGAAGAGCGTCCTATAATGGATGGATCTCGGTTATTCGCTGTAGCACAGGCCTATTGGGGTCGGTTCGTCTTGAACGCACATCCTCCCTCTCAATCACAATGTCACGTGAAGAGCACTCTTCATCGCCTTCAACGATCACGACCGCAGTCTCATCGACTGTTGGAGCATTAAATCTGCCTGGATGCCCACCTTCAGGTGTCCTGTCCCCGCGAATAATGATTCGCCGATTATCAGAGCTTGTTCTCTCTAATGCTGTTTGAATTGCCTGATCAGAATATTATTCCCATCTAATATGTCCTGCAGATGCGAAATGATTTCGTGGTCTACCCCAGGAAAGATGCCGCAACGGAAATTTTCTTGCACACGTTGATCACCCATGAAGTAAATTTGAATGAATCTGTGCATATCGCCATCATCGGGCAATAGTGATCCCATGAGATGGTAGACCTGACCCTGAATCTTGAAAGTAGCCCAATTATCATGAGGAAAGTGCGCATTGCTAGTTGTTCCAAACGAAGTCATCTGGAAGCAAGAATTATAGTCCTGGATTGACCTGAGAAATCATTTTTTGCGCCTGTTTTGTTCAGTGTCATCAGTGGCCTTGAAATAAGACAGAATGAGCTCCGGTGGTGGTTCGATTGGACTAACTTGCACCTTGCCTCCATGGCAACACAGTCCATCCGGTCCGTCTTTGAAAGTCTTGGCCTGGCAGAAATTGCAGCAGTTGTCCATTTTTCCAATCTTAACATGCTTATGGCTTGAGTAATCATTCTCTGGCCGGTAAGAGAATGCGGCCCTACGTAATCCAGAAGAGAGAAAGGAGCTTGCATGCCTTTGATTGTCCCGCAGCCGCCTAGAGGTCCGCTCTGCTTCAGACTCCGCAGATCTCGATCTAGCCCGATTATCCCTTTCAGTAGCTTGGCGAGCTGCCCTCTCAGGCGAGGATTCTTCAGATATAAGCCGAACCTGCGCCTGCCTTCTCCTCTCAAGTCGTACCGCTCTCTCATCTGCTGTCTCATTCGAACGACGTGACCGTTGTCTCTCACGCTCAATCCGACGTTACTCATCGGCATAGTCTTGAATCAAAGACGAATTCCCCCTCTCTAGCACAACAAAACCCAATTCAGAATTAGAAACCGAAGAATTGTCCGCCATCTGCCCTCTAGTATTCGCATCAGAGAAAGAAGTAGAAGTAGTAGGAAGAGAAAGATCGAGTGGCTCACACACACCATCATCACCATCTATCCCATGTGACTCACCATGATTATGTCCAGACATATTCCGAGGTTCCTTGAGCTGTTCCTTACTGGGTCGCTAGATAAACCAAGGTTGATCCGAAACTAAGTCCTCTAAAAGCCACCCAGTGTTCCTCACCAAACTATGATGAAAATGAATAAATTGAAGAGGAACTTGGCTAAAATACTGTCTTACAATGCTAGGAGAGAGAGAGATAGAAAATTTTCGAAAGTCGAAATCCACTATGTAGTATCCGGTAATTATGTCAGGATCTTGTTCGTGAACAAAATCGACCCAAGACATCAACATTATCCTTTTGCAATCGAAAGTTCGTGATCTGCGACAATCTTTCCTATCTGGAGTATCGGCACAAAATCTGTTACGCTAAATAAATTTCTCGAACATAGGTCTCAATATCGAAACTCAGCCTCCTCAATGGAGAAATATCTTTCCACTGGCCTTCGAGTGCATGCTCTCTATTCATATGAGCCTGGTGGCGAAGGTTTTCCACCAAGAGCCCATGACTTTTTTGTCGACAGTTAACATGACATTATAATCTATGTCTGACTCGAATATGCGAATAACCTATCGCTTAATTCAAGGGTGTCTTCGATTAACCAATCTACAGTGTTTGAATCGGTAAGTTGGTTGACCTTAGCGCTCACTATTGTGATGTCTTCAGAGAAGACAATAATTATTTTGAGAAAGTTCCTCTATTGTGGCCAACTTAGCTGTGGATTGATTTCTTGTCAATGTATCGTGCAGTTCACTGAGTTTACATCGTTTCGGAACGTTCTTAATGAGAAAATATATATCTGAATAGGACCCGTAAATACGACATTTGATCGGATATTCATCCCTTGCCACACCAAACATGCGTCTACAATATTCTCGTCGATCTTAATAAGCTTATCCAGATCAGCAAATTGAAAAAAATAGAGCCAGTGATTGCATGAGTCTGGTGGCAATGATGACTTTTTTGCTGACCATGAATCGAAAGATATTCAGATGTCACTCGCCACATGATTTCTGTGTCAACTATAAGTCTTGAGGTGCACTTGATGAGTCTTGAGGGTCATTTAGGATTCATTTTTGCCATTAGGTAGTCGACAATCTCACCGGAGTTCATTCGTCAACTCCTCTCTCTCTCTCAATATTTATCTTTCTATTTTCTTCAAACACGCAACACATAGTCATATGAAGCTTCAAAAAATGGGGATTTCCTTATGCTCATTGCTGTAGATATAATAATATCAATTGAATATTGATAAGAATGATTCGTAATCGAGATCTTTGTTCCCGATTGTGCAAGATAACGAATACCTGCGATGTAAGATAATTCGGGTCTACTCAACTTCTGCATTTGTATATTCTACGTTTTCACTCTAATTTAACAACCTGCACAATTGCTGACTGAAGACACACTCTCGTATGCTAGACAACTTTAGTCTCACAAAATGGGATGGTCAATACATGCTACAAATATCGATGCGAGGTTGCCGGGAAGAGCAACACTTGGCTTTTTTCCCTCTCTACCTGGCCATCGTAGCGTTCGCGCGTTATCATATATGGGGCGGAATGCCTCAAGAGCCAGAGGATGGAAACTTGAATATCGATACGATTGAGATTCAAGCTCTCCCTCAATATATTCTTTACGCCCTGATAGCAGTTATTTTGTACAATTTTGTGTTCTTTCCTATTGCAGCTTGGTCATAGTTCAACTTGACCCTAGTCATAAGTCGCGATAATTTTTCTGATGCCTATCAAAGTGTGTTTTGGTTCTGTATTAATCCTGTGGCAGTATTTTTTTCCGCCTGTTATACTGAATCATTGTTTTCCTGTTTGACTTTTACAGCTACGTACATGATTGAAAAGAAGAGTAGAATGAGCGGATATAATCAACTCACCACGATGGGCGAAGAGAGTTCAAGAAGTGACGAAGATAGTCGTAAGAATACTACTTTGGCCTCAAGTCCTCTTCTCAAAATGTCGCGATCCTCATCTGTCATATCAAGCACATCGTCGGCTACGAACAGCGTGCCAGCTGCCAATAGATTTTCAAAAGATTTTGTTGTATGGTGCCGATCGTATATAATTGATGTCTGCTAGCTTCGCAATTTCTTCCATAAGCTTACTAGAGAAACCACTAGCGTTGTCAATCAATAATTTTTCTGGTACGCCAAACTTGTAGACTATGTCGTCTAGTACGAACTTAGCTATAGTACTTGCACTTGTGTTGCTTTCTGCTGATGCTACCACGTATCGTGAAAACACATCGATTGCGATCAAGATATGCGTGTTGCCATGTTCTGTCTTCTTTCGTGGCCCAATAAAATCCAATGCCCAAAACAAGCGAGGTTCAGTTGCATTGATCGAGATACCAAAACCTTGATTACTGATCGCCGCTGATTTTCTTTTCTGACAAACGTCACATGTGCTGATCACTTTATCGACGTCTTCACCCATCTTAGGCCACCAATATTTTTCTTCTAGTCTTTTCACTGTTGCCTTAATGCCCGGGTGCACAAACACATCATCTTTGTGTGCTGTCCAAATCAAATCTTCTCTTTTCTCGAGCGGCACTACCAGCTTGTTATCTTTTGTGTATACCAATCCATTGATTGTTTTGAATTGATTATCATCCGCAGTAGCAATCTCTTTAATCAGACCGGTATCTTCGTTGTTTTCAATACACTGATTCCATTGCTCTGCATCGGCTGGTATGATCATGTTGATGAAAACACAGCGATCCGGCGGCGGTTCAAGTGGCTGTACAGGAGCTCGTGATAAGCAGTCGGCTTCCACATGTTGCTTACCACTTATGTATTGTATCTCAATATCAAACTCCAGTAGTTCGATAGCCCAGCTAGCCACTCGTCTTGACAACAAACGTTTTGAATTGATAGCGCACAGTGCACAATGGTCCGTGATGATAGTTATCTTTTTACCAATCACGTAAGCTCAAAATTTTCTCAAATATTATTGCTAAACATTCCAGATCAGTAACCGGGTAGTTAGCTTCGGCGCGGTCTATTCGTCGACTAGCGCACGCAACCATGCACCACTCACCGTCCTCATGTTGCTCTTCTAATATACCAGCAATGCCTAGGCGAGACGCGTCAGTTTTAAGTCTTGCCGGTGCATCACGTTGCGGATGTGCCACTCCCTTGGAGCGCAAGAAAGCCTCTTTCAGCTGCTGAAACGCTTGTTCTTCATTTTCGTTCCATTGGAACTCGACTCCCTTCTTCAGGAGCTCAGCTAATGGTCCGCTCAGTTGCGCGAATTGTGGTATAAATCTTCTGTAGAACGACATCATACCCAAAAACCTCTGTAATTCAGGTACGTTCTGTGGCCTTGGCAACATTCGTATTGCCTCATATCTGTCATACTTCGGCCATATACCTTTACTATTGATTCGGTGCCCAAGCAGATCAATCTCGGCCATTCCAAATTTACATTTAGATAACTTTATCGTCAGATTCGCTTATTTGAGCCTATCAAATATGACTCTGAGTGTGCTTAAATGCGTTGACCAATCTTTCGATGCTATAGCAATATCATCAATATAGACAATGCAGTCCAGACCCTTGATTCCAGCGAAAACCATATCAGCTAGTCGCTGAAATGTTGCCACACTATTGGTAAGCCCAAATGGCATTCGACAAAACTGATAATGACCGTTTGGCGTTCTGAAAGCGGTCACTTTTTTCGATGCCTCATCCATGGACACCTGCCAAAATCCACTGTTCATGTCTATAACCGAAAAGATTGATTTGCCACCAAAGCTTTCTATGTTGGCGTCGAGTCTCGGTAGTGGATACGGCCATTTACGGGTAATTTTGTTGACCTCCCTGTAATCAATGCAAAAACGAGTGCTCCCGTCTTTCTTCGGTACCAATACAATTTGCGATGCGAATTCACTCGTCGAAGGCTCTATCACGCGTTGCCGCATCATATCCTTGATTTGTCTGTCGATTTCCACCTTCTGTGCAGGCGAGTATCTTCTGAGCGGTATCTGCACTGTTTTTTGCTCTGATAATTCAATCTTGTGTTGAATTACGTCAGTCGAGCCCAGTCGCCCATTGATGCCCAACACTATGTCATATTCTTTCAAGAGTTCACACAACTCAGCCACTTGGTTCTTGCTCAATTCATCGCCTACTTCGATGTTGTTGTTGTCGTCATATGCGATGATATTGTTCACTCGAGCTACTGATTTTTCACCTTTTAATGTCACCCAAGTGGCGACTCTTTCGCCCTGCTTTACTACAATATCATTTCTCGTCGGGTTCGTGAAAATTGCCTTTGTCGGCCCACGCGTTGCTGCAATGGCATACGGTGTTAGCAGTCGATCGCTTCTTCTGTCTGGCACTATCATGACAGAATTTTCTGTTGCTTGCTCTATCTTGACCAGTTCTACTTCGACCAGATCTGTCGACAATGGAGCAATCTTGGTGGTCACCATACATACAACACCGCTCTGGTGTCTTTCTTTTTTGGCAAATGTGAGCTTGCGTTCTGCGTATTCCGCAACTATGCCAAACTTTGCCAACAAATCTAGACCAACAATCATGCCGTACGGAATCGACGGTGATATTATTATCGAATGATCCACGCTTCTAGCTTGGTTACCCAAAGTAACCTCTACGTTCGCATCGACACAACCTGCTGTGTCGATTTTAGTTTGCGATGCATTCGCAATGCCAATAGTTGGTTTATATTTTGTCTAGACCAATACGTCGAGCCACTTCATCGTGAAGCAACGTCACAGCAGCTCCGCTGTCAGCGATCGCCTCGACCAGTTCGTTCTTCACCTTGACCATTATTTTGATGGGCTATTCTGGTTGAACCAAATTAACCTTCGGGGCTTCACCAGTTCGACCAGCCGACTTCTATTTTCACCATCTGTATTCTTCTTCGGCGCCTTGCACTGCCATTTCAAATGTCCAGGTTTGTTGCAATTGTAACACAATCTTTCTTTTGTGTTCTCAGACTTCTTAGACGATGTTCCCGAGTCTTTTTTGTCCGCTCTGTTTCTTATTTCGGATGGACACTTTGATTTATAATGGCCTATGCCATTACAATTATAGCAAGTGACATCACACAGGTTGTTCTTCTTTGTCGGCTTTTTACCACTTTTGTTTGCCGAGCTTGCGTTTGCGTTACCTCTAGCTTGCACATAGGAAACATTTTTTGTGTCTGTTCTACGTACACCTTCTTCAATGCGAACTGCACGTTCTTTAAGGTCGCTAACGCTTCTATAATCGCAGTCGTTTATCATCGGATAGAATTCTGGAAGCACACGATCTAAAATGCGCTCAATTCTGTCCTCTTCTTCCATTTCAACGTTATAATCATTACATAGCTTCATGTAATCCATAATGAAGTTAGCAACAGGCTCTCCTGGCTGCTGACGACGTAAGTTCAACTCCTTACGAATTTCTTTACGCTGTGTTCGTGGATATTGTTCGTAAAACTTTCGTTCCAAAAGTTCGAAATTGAACTGAGCTGGCTTGGCAGCCACTTCTGTCAGGTACCAATTTCTTGCTGACTTTTGCAGGTATACTGGCATGAATTGGCACGCAACTTCGGTGCTCCAACCATTAACACCACAAGCGTACCGGTAATCTTCGAACCACTGTCTTGCTTTTGCTGGTGAGCCATCAAACTTCTCGGGCTCGATTAACAACGCTTTCCTCACTTCTCTATGCACTACATTTTCGTGACGTGCTGACGAGGCCGGGCCTACGCCCTGGTCGTTAGTTGGCGGTCTAGCTGACGTCGGGTCGGACCATGGTTTTTCCACCGGATGCGAGTCAGACGGCCTACTTTCGTTGTCCTCGTGCATAACGGGTTCGTCTTGAAAAACTATTCGAGTTTCAGGATGATTGTTGGCATCATCATCCATTGATCGTCTTCTCTTCTGCGAGACCTCCCCATGTAGTTTCTTAGTGTTTAGATTGACTCTTTATTCAGTACTGACTGTTATGACACTATGTTATTTTCTTATATACCCAATTATAACCCCCTTATTACAATGTGTAATAATGATAACGTAATAACTAAGATTGTTATTACCAAAATCGTGCACACGGCACCACAGTGGGAGTACGAACGATCACACTCACACAGACGCCGGAAACCTTTTCCTCTCTCGTGCACACTGGCCGCACTGCACGCATTGCGAGCGCGCGTGTTTTGAAGTGGATTGAATCGTGTGGTTTGAAACACCCGCGCACGCAGTGCGCATGCCCGCGGCATGTGCACCTGTCGCAAGCACAGAGAGAGAAAAGGGGTAAAAGTGACACACAGACCCATAGAGATGAGAGTGCGGGGTGGGGAAAAGAAGTGGACAAACACCAGGACAGAAAGAGATGAAGTGCCAATCTTTTGGGGACGCCATGAATTTCGATTTGTTCTCTGACGATGAATAAAACACATTACGTCCCGCCGAATGTTGGACAACTGCGAAAGCAGATTCACTGCATATCTGTGCGGGACACCCTTTAGATTGATCGATTTGAAGATCACATAAACTTAAAATTTTGAGTCACATTTTTTCTCACATATTTTGTCTAAATAAGTCACATACTATCGTTTCCAGAAACGACCGTCCACAGCTGAGTTTGCGACCAGCTCTTTAGTGTGAATGGCGATGTAAACGCTACACAGCGTAAGACTAAGACTCGTCCCCACGCTCAGCTGTGGACGGTTTTTTTTGGAAACGATAGTAACTATCCGGGTTCTAATGATGACACATACTTTTTGAAACGACTTTCTTGAAGAGGATAGACAAAAACATTCCAAATTGATAGCGAAGTACATTCCAACATTCTTCAAGCGTACGAAAAATGGCTCAGTCACATGAAGGAATCACAAAGATAGCTGTAGTTGGAGGGGGACTGGTAGGGGCTCTGGAAGCCTGCTTTTTAGCAAAGCGTGGATTTCATGT
>JAIFTH010000091.1:0-66152 GCA_019968535.1 Fragariocoptes setiger | reverse complement strand
ATCTAGCGTTACGGAATGTCCTTGTGAAAACCCCGGGAGAAGTCGTGATCACTGATTTCGGCCTGGCCAAGTTTCTTGATGTCAACGAAGAAGAGTATAAAGGGATACTCGGGCCGATGCCCATCAGGTGGCTGGCCCCAGAGTGCATTAAGGACAAAATTTTCACGCACCAGAGTGACGTTTGGGCATTTGGTGTATCTGTCTGGGAGCTTTTGACATATGGCAAGTGTCCTTATGAGAACTGCCAAGATCCACAGAATCTTGGTCAACTATTGGATAAAGGAGAGCGTTTGCCACACCCCAAGTATGCCTCGTTGGATGTGTATATGGTGATGTGGCGATGCTGGTATAATGATCCAAAAGCACGACCATCCTTCCATGAATTGTCTGACACATTTGCAAAGTATGCTCGCGATCCGGGACGTTACTTGGCTATACCAGGAGACAAATTGATGAAGTTGCCTTTCTACTCCCCGCAAGACGAGCACAATCTCTTCAAAGCTCAGGGCGTCCCGATCGAAGGTGGACCGGAAAAGGTCGTAGCGGCTGAGGATTATCTTCATTTAAGATCTTCAGACACACCAGTGCCATTGACACCGTGTAACAAGTTCATAAAGGACCGTGGTTTTGATCTTGAGCATGGTGATGATTCGCCAGTGCCGAAGTATGCCCCAGTTACTTTGCTAGATCAGGACAATGATTTCAGCGCACCGGATAACGACACTGTCGGCGATGCAAACAATAATAGTCGGTTATATGAACGCAAAAAGTTAGACACATTGAATGTTGGTGCAACAGACATCCCTGGACAATATGACAACATGGATTATCATGGAAGCGATGCGATGTCTCAGAATTTGAGTGGAATATTGAACAAATTTCAACTGGATTCGAATGCAATGGACGCATCCGTACCCCTGACACCATGTAATAAATTCATTCAAGATCACGATTTTGATATTGACGACGATAATTACCTCCTACCATCGCCGGGGCCACATTTTAATGGTTATCCACACTTCAGCAATGGAAGTCGTGTGTTCGAGTGGCCCGAGGTGTGCCAATCCAACGTCCGTACTCTAGACAACCTTGAGTATCTCCTGACGGCTAATAATTACAATTATCTCAATCATAATATAAACAACCAGCCCCAGTTGTTGCCTGGCAATGCTGTGAAACCAGAAGAGGGCCAGAAACGCTATCGAGCGAAATTTCGCCAAATTTGTCGCAATCACCAAGCCATCAAACTCAAGGATCACAACAATTTGAACAATTCAGAAGAGATGGCCCAATTAACGTTACATACTGGAATGTCTTCTTTAGATAGTCAGATGAATACGCCATTGACACCATCTTGCCCCAATACACCTCGTCTCAATTTGGTAACGGACGTCGCACCGTTGAGATTAAGTCATTCATCGAGCAATTCATCGCAGTCGTTTGATGAAAAGATGACATACAATAGCGACGATCAAACGAGTGGTTCTCAATTGTTGCATAGCCTCAAGCCTGATGAAACTGCCGTGTAACCGATTGATCACACAATAAATAAATCAATTCAAATCCCGAATTCCGATTTGGAACTCTGATTATTTCGTCATCTCAATTATGTATAGGTAAGACCATCAAAAATTCTTTTGTACTTTGCGATGGCGCCAATTTTCATGGCTCTGGCCATGCTCTGGAACGTGAGCGAAAGCGTTAACGTTGTATAAAAGATTGCTGTGCAATTTATGGATCGGTGTGTACTTCATACGATCGAAGCACACAGGGATGGAGCAGTCGGGCGACAGAGATTACATCTCGGATAAATGTTTTATCAGCATGAAGATCATGTAGACCATGGTTTTTTATATACAATTTTATATATTTATATCAATCAATAGAAGGACTAAGATTTATTTGGTCCTATTTCATTATGGGCGATCGCACCGGAATGTCCAGGACTGATCGTACGAATGGTTACGAGGATTCGAGGGGTAAGACAATTCATTTTGTCAACGAATGAAACAACCGAAAGGATTCTTGCTGAATTTTGCATTTCTGTTCGTCTTAAACCGTCGTTCAACAATTTATAGGGTATATGCAGGCTAAAAAATCAAAATTGGCCGACCAGAATAATGAAATACGTGAGGTTTTAAGGAATCGTCATCGGTCAATGAAAACAGACTTGTTCAAAGGAGTTTCTATCAATGTGAATGGAAGAACCAAGCCAACAGCCGATGAATTGAAGCGTCTCATTCTATTAAATGGAGGAGAGTACCATCCATACTATCGTTACAGGGTTAGTTAAGAAAAGAACACTTATAATGTTAAGTGAAGAAGTAAAACACCAGCTAATCAGCAATATTCTTTTCTTTTTGCAGACAACTAAATTTATGATTGCCACAAATTTAGCATTCGCCAAGATTAAGCAGCTACGTCCAGATGATAGAATTGTCCGCCCTGAATGGATCATGGACTCAATCGCCGAAGGTCGCCTTTTACCCTACAAGGATTATCAGATATTTGCAGAAGAACCTAGAGGCAAGACATCATCAGATGTTCGTGTGCCTGAAACTAATACCCAATACAGTAAACATTCCTCCAATACTAGTAACAGTAGACGAAGTTCGAACAGTGACTTGCCTGAAAAAACTAAGTCTAGGGATATTCGCTCTATGTTCGCTCAAGCTGCTAACACCACATGTAAGAGGAGTTTATCTGACACCTCGATCTCGAATCCAATCTCTCTTTCTAGAGAAGTAGATCTAATTGAATGTCAAGATGCAAGAACAGAGACATCTACACATTCCCAATTAGAAAGAGTGAACTCTGCATTGTTGAGTGAAACAAGCAACTGCTCAATCGATCAGAAAACGAACGTTGACAGCGTCGGTAACAGTAGCAAAATCAAGGCCAACCTGTGTGGTACTGATAAACTCAACACTATACTCGATCTCATAAAGGAATGGATAGGATGTCCAGAAGGGATCACTGACGAAGACACAGCATGTGTGATTAATTTCTTTTTTGACATGATGAGCGAAAAAAACTTCCACACGCGTCTCTACATGATCGTTGAGACTTTTCGAGAAAGAGTTGTGGAATATGGCCAATGTGAATGGGTCGATTTGTTTAACAATATCATAGGATGTGTCAAAGTAGAGTTGAATAGTGGCGACGAACAATCTAAGAATCTATCTGAGACGTTATGCTTAATAGAATGAAACAAAAAAGGAGAGAACCCGCAACCAAGAGAATATTGATACCATAATGATTGAAAAATTATAGCACTGCAAAATCCCTACTCAACTATACAGTGGACAATCTGTCGACAATATAGAATATTGAAATGAAATGAACTATGCAAATTGTCAAGTAATCAAGAAAAATTCACCATGTTACGTTACCAGTCGAGGAAAATAATCTTCGGCTCAACTATTTCAAATGCCAATCTGTTTCATGTGTGATATTTCTGGCACACGAAACTCGATAAATGAATAAAATGCCAAAACTCGATCGAATATTTGAGTCGACAATGGTTTATTTAGTTTTTACTTGCATCAAAGAACTGCGGAGTCTGCATCCGTCATATATCAGAGACTGCATCAGGACATATGGCTTCAAGCGCATCTTCAAGGCGACATTCTTTTTCAGCCATCTGTTTTTCGTTTGGCTCCATGGAGACGACTCCATCAAATGTAAAGTATTCCTTGAGCCAATCAATTGAGCTAAATTCATCTCCATGGGTACTGTTAGGATCTTCGACGAATGGATACACTTCGTCAACTATGTCGGCTTGGATTTCCTGGAGGAAGTTTGCTGTCGTAAGACTCGAATGTTCGCTGAGTTTCTCACTTGGTGATGGTTGTGGTCGATTCTTCATAAATACTCGCCCCACGCTTTCGAACTGAGCCTTCATGAGACGACTTCTCGAAAAATTGCATAGATCTAAATAAGACCAAAGTTGCTCGCACATGGCTGACGATGTCTTAAGCCGTAATAGACGTATGGCCAAATCGCGTAATAACTGGGCGCCTTCTATGCCAGACCACCAAATTACAGGGTCATCGTTGAGTCCAATCACAGCCTTGAACGGGTTGCGCTTTTGTTCGTACATAGAGAATTGATTTCTAAGGTTGTTCAATTGTGTCATCAACCTGACCCCGCTATCGTAGCACAGCTTGACCAAGTAGGCGGTGGCAATTGTCTTCGCCTTTGGTGTCAAGTATTCCATTTTGTATCGCGGATCAATAATATAAGCGGCTATCATGAGTCGTTTGTCGAGTTCTTTAAAACGCTTGACTGTGACATCTAACAAAAAGTTACGCATGCTGCAAGGTGGTGCATCGTAAAGCTCTCTCATGTAGGATAGAATGCAATGAACAAAGTCGGATATGGTCGCATTTTCATCTTCAACAATTTTGACTAGCTGCGCCAAGGGGACGAGAAACTTAGAGATCATGCCGATTTTCTCCCATAATCCACTTGTGTTGGCGCAAATAGCCAAGAGCTCTTGGTGCTCTGAGTCCAGTGTTTCTCTGGAACTCTCAATCAAATCTTTTATCGCCTTTCCGTTATACGCAACAAAGTTAAGCAAGGCCATTTGACCACAACAACGTGTAACGTAAAGATATTCAAGCTTCTTAATGCTTGGAAAATCAGGTAATTTTTGTCGAAGGTCAGGCCGTGTTAGTAGATAGTCATAGATCTTTACACAAGTAGATACGGCCATATGGACATCAGGTACTTTGGCCAAATCACAAACTAGAAGTGTCACTAGTCGATAAACACAGCCGTGTTGAATGATTTGCGGCAATTCCGTGGTGATTAACTCACGCACTTCTCGTGCACTTTCTCCTTTGAGACAATTGATTTTGTTTTCTCCAATATCGGCTATAACTGCCTCTAGAGTGGAAGTTATGGCCTCTACAGTAGGGATGGCAGATTCGTCGTGTACTAAGGAGTGCAGGAATCTCTTTTTGGTTACACCGGCACTATGCAACACAAAAGCGTAAAATGTCTTGTGAGAACGATCGGTCCAGATGTCGAATTCGAGCGTCATGGATCGGTCATCAGATTCAACGATACATTTTCTCATTTGTGCTATGACTGTATCGCTCAATGATGGCAAAATAGTGTGGAGCACGAAATCTGAGCTTGGCGGTACGTAGTATGTTGGAAGATTTTGGAATATCTGTAGAAACATCGCATTGTCAATGGCAGAGAATGGTATGGATTGACTTATAATCCATTCAGCGAGTAAATCATGTATTTTACGCGTCGTGTCTTGAGTTACATCTTGAACAATTCGACGATTTTTTGAAGATTTCGAAAAACTCCGAGATTGCACCGATCCGAATGAGACACGTCCAGGTGTTGGAATATCTTTATTGTAATTCCAAGAATCGTTTCCGATAGGAACAGATTCTCCGGGACGCGGGAGACGTGGTCGGCCACGCTTCTTCGGCACCTTTTTCCCCGGTGTTTGCTTTTTCGGACTTGCTGCGACACCGCTAACAGCGGGCCATGTCTTAAATCTTGGCAATTGTACGCCGATACACTTTTCAATGTGATTTTTGGCTCTTTCTCGTCTCATATTCATCCAGACTTTGTCACAAGTCTTGCACTCAATCCTTTTCATGTTACGTCCTTCGACTCTATCGGTAACGGTGATCGTGTAGTAAGTCCACACGGGATGATTATCCTCACACATTGACACGTCTCCATTGGGATCTTCTCTAACATCTTGCTGGCTCGAGTCATGATTGTAATTGCTTGTGGCCATGATGCTATATTAAATGGTCACTTAGTATTATCTTACTGTCGTGAGCGTGTGAACTATTGTTCACAGTCGATAGCCTCGAATTCCTAGACACGATATAGAATAGAAATAATAATAATAATAAACGCTGAGAATGTTCACATGGTTTTTATGGAATTTTCCTATCAATGTGTGCAATCGAAATAGTATGCGATCCGTTGGATTGTGCGCAGTATAGGCGTGACCGCGCGGTACTGTGTGCCAAGGACTCAGCATCTTTCAGACACGCCCCCTAGCATAGCGTTCTGAGCGCATTGTGATCGTCAATTAATAAACACGAGTTCTTGAGTATAAAATAAAAGAATCAGATTTCCAATTAAACTATTCTTAGAAAAAAGTCTACTCCTTGAAAACTGGCCTCTAAAGACTCAACAATGGACCTGTACAAAGTAACTGAGTTATACATACACTACCAACAGGTGTACCCGCACGGATATGACATGGCAATATCGGTTAAGAAACGAATGTGGGACGAAGGAGGTACCGACCCTCTAGACCAGACACTAATTTATTCTCATCCTGGCGATCTCATCCATGGAATACTTCCTCATTGGCACTATGTGAGCTTAGGTCTTAGCGATCTTCACAACCACAGTCTAAGTTACCCTTCCATTACCTCAAGAGTCTATCCTGAGTATGATGGTCTCGAAAAGATCAGTGGCTTTGGATTTGAGCTAACATTTAGATTGATGAAGCACGATGACGTGTCCCCACCGGTGTGGCCTGTCACCGTCATGCAATCGCTGGCAAGATATGTGTATCGGACCAAAAACATATTCCATGCTGGCGATCATGTCTCGTGGCTTTGTAAGCTCGACAATACAGACTCTACTAGTAAAATTCATCATCTATTACTAACACAAGATGCACAACTCAAGCAAGCCACTACCAATAATGGCCGCATCAATTTCATTCAAATTGTTGGGCTTTTTGACGAAGAGTACTTAGCGGCACGACAATGGAATGGTACTGGTGTTCTAGAGCTCATGACGAGCACTCCTGGTGCTGGCGGACTTTATCTTGTGACTGATATGCATCGTGATAAGAGTATATTCGATTTGATACCCTATGCACAAGATGCTATCGAAGATGGAATCTTAGTGGATGGTTCTGACTTGAAAGTATTGACTTCTGAAAGCCGATGGAGCGAGAAGAAATCAAGTTGGTTGGTTAAAACATCTAATTCGAGCGATAGCGACTCGGATACAGACTTCGAGCATGTAGGTCCCTCGGAGAAGAATCCAGATTCTATTCTAGGTGATTCGAGTTCACGTTACAACTATCACTCATCTACAAAACATACAAATACTTGTGGCAGTAGGAACTCTAGCCGCTCAAGCAGTGGAACTAGTTTTGTACCGAAGGCCTCAACCATGGCATTTTCTCATGGTTTGACAGAGAAAGATCGATCGCAGTCAGTTATATCTCACCTGAGTGAAGTAGGCGTCGAAGCCGGTGAGCTCGACGTGATACGACATCTAACAAGCTTGCATTTGTACTTTAACCTCGAAGCTGGCCTCTTGTTACCTCTTGTTTTTAAAGGTCGCCTGAAGCACAACAGGCACTTCACATACAAGAATATAGCAAGTCAATCAGCTATAACTTTTGTCGTTAAAGATACCCATGGCACCGCTGTAACTGAAGAAGAACCGTTCGCTATACATGGTTCTTGGTTGCAAGTACTCATTACCACTCCTATGATCAAAAGAATTTATCAAGATCTAGAAGAACTCGAAAGACCTACTGATATAAATTTTCCTAAGACTTATGAATGGCCCGATTACAAAATGACGATCACAGTTGATCAATTCATCAAGTTAGATGATATCAAGTAATATGAAAGTTTGACGTTGGACAAAATTGAGAATAGTCTCTCAGTTACCTCAACGTCCAACGCACTTGTCTTGAGCCAGGCAGTCCTTCCTCTATTCATATTATGACCAATTATATTACATAATATATAACATTACTTCATTTGAAAGCACCACTAACAATTCGACGTCGTCGAATAATGAATCCAAGCTTTGCTGATGTATTGGTCATACATTGTATGTTATGATCACTCTGTGCTTCGAAATCGGCGCCACTGGCGAGTTCATTTGTTCTTACGTCAACTCAACACAGTACTTTTTTGAGCACTTCTTTCCAAAAACAGCCACTAAATAGGGTCAGGACATGACAGCGCCTCAGTCGTCAAGTCGGCTGTCATTACGACGTCTTTGTAATATCATAGAAACGAAACATATCTACAATGACGACTGAATCCAACCTCAATTTTATGATGTCGATTGACCGTTCCCCCAATCGAGCATAGCGTGTTCACTATTATTTTTTCTCCAATCATTTTTTACTGATTATTTTTGCAATCTCCATTAAAATAAAGAACAATCTCATGAATATGCAACAAGAGACCGTCCAACATTCAATGCTGCGATACCAGATCACTGGTCATATTCAATGACGACCTTCGAGATAGCACACAATATATTTGTTCCAAATGAGCAATACAAGCAACACTTCACCCCCGGGCAATACGGGTGGTTCGACACCGCGAGATTACTCCGACTCCGGAGTAGTGCTTACACAGACCGACGACAAAACAAATCTTTTCACGGCCTCCGCCGATGCATTACGTCTTGAAGTAGACAGATTGAACCGTGAACTAGCGCAAGCGTTACATGAGCGAAGTCAGAGTGCTGCGTTCGGACTCGAACTGTTAAACCAAAAAGAGCACTTGCAACAAAAGTATGATTCTCTTGAGGCAAGCTACGAACAAACAAAGCTCGATCTGCATGAACTTCGCGAAGCATGGAACAAATCTCTCAATGAGCAAAAATTATCTGCCACGACAGGTATCGAACAGGAAGAGCGACTTCTGAGCGAAAGTGCCGCTCGTGAGGCCACCCTATCGACGACTATCCAAGAAATTGAAAGAGAATTAAAGCATACCCGTAACCAGTTGGCTAGTCTCGAAATAGAAAAAGATAGATATGTACATGAACGCGACGAGCTGTGCAAGAATATCGAAATTTTGGAAATAGAACGAAAGAATTACAAATCGGAACTGCGTGAGCTTAAAAGTAGAGAAACTCGCTTGCTTACTGAAAATAACGAATTAGAGGAGGAAAATGTCAACTTGCAGAAGCAAATATCGGCTTTACGCATTTCTCAAGTTGAGTTTGAATCATCGAAGCACGAGATCCAGCGATTGAGAGATGAAATGGATGCCTTAAATTCTGAATTGGAGGAAGCAATCAGTGTGAAAAGAATTACCGAAGGAAAGATGCAGGAAGCTTTCGAAGCTCTGCAAAGTGAACGGGAACAAAAATATGCAATCAAAAAAGAGTTGGACAGACGCTGCAATTCAGAATCTATCGCTAATTGGTCATCTTTGGCGGCCCTCAAAGGCTCTTCACATTTCAACATATCTGACGTGATTGGTCATGGCAATCAAAAATCAAAACGAAATCATCAAGGATCACCACTGAGGCCAGGTGACTATGATTCAGGAGCTGGAATAGGTTCTTCCATGGATGCTGATACAACATCTAATATGATGCAAGAATTAGACATGCCATCTCTTGAGGGCTCTTTATTCGATGAAGTACACTTGACGGAGATCAAAAAACTTCAGAAGACTCTCGAAGAAAATGAGAACCAAAGCTCTCAATTGAACGCTAAAATAATTGAACTACAGCACAAACTTGACGCCAAAATAAGGGAATCTGAATCTCTTGAAAAAATGATAGGTGCAATATGCAAACTAGTTCACGACAGCCGTAAGATGGCTGAGCAGCCGGACTTCCTAGCCACTAGGAATCAAGTTGGTCATGTGGCAACCATTGGAGAGGACAAAGATAATGAGGCCAAGGAGAAGCTTTATGGCGAACTTGATGTTATGTTCAGCTATTTAACTGACATCCTGTCAGATCTCAAATCTCACCATCAAATGAGCAGTGTATTTTTGAATGCTAAAGAAAACGAAGGTAGAATCAAACAGGTTGAAAGCGACATATTGAAGTCGCTAGAAATCTTTGAGAGCTACCAGAAGTTGGTTGGCTCTGCTCATGACGATCTCCTGAACGTGAGCGAAGAATTAGCCCTTATCTACCATCACGTGTGTCATGTAAATGGCCAGCAGCCCAATCGTGTAATGCTACAACACGTGCAATCTAGCCAAGAGGCTTTAAACGAACAAGACTTATCAAGTTTATCAGAAAAAGACTCATTGTTAACTCAATACAATCTCATACGCAAAAAATACACATCGACCACCAAATCAATAGATGTTGCTTCGCATGAGAGCACTCAAGACACAGAGACATCGAACTCAGGGCTAAAAAGTCATGAGTTGAACAAATTGATCGAAACTGTTCGAGATCAGCTCAAAAACCTTCGCGATGTATTGGAGAAGCACACCCCGCAGCCTTCAATTGCAGGCGTCAGTGATCCTAGTGACTCAACTGAGGTCAGCGAAGACCTTGCAAGCGTACAAAAATTGAAATCACTTTTGTCAACCAAGCGAGAGCAGATTGCTGTCCTTAGAAACGTCCTCAAAACGAATAAGCAAACTGCCGAGGTGGCTCTAGCCAACCTGAAGTCCAAGTACGAAACCGAGAAAGCTGTTGTGACGGAAACTATGACCAAGTTGAGGCACGAGCTCAAAGGTCTCAAAGAAGATGCTGCAACATTTGCATCGCTGAGATCAATGTTTAGCGCACGTTGCGAAGAATTCAGCACCCAGATTGACGAGTTGCAGTCCAAATTAGCTGCAAGTGAGCAGGAAAAGAGCACACTTAACAGCATTTTGCGTATGGCAATCGAACAGAAGGTTGTATTAACCCAAAAGTTAGAAAGTTTAGAAATGGATCGTGAGGGATCGCAATTTGGAATGTCCACTAATAGTGGTCCTAAAGATTCCAGTAGCTTGTTGAGCAGTTTCAACCCACGTACCATAAATCGGCGTTCCTCCACGGGCCGTGGTTTGCGTCACTCAAGGTCAATGAGAGTTGGCAGCAGACGCGTGCCCCAAATTTAGTACTTTGAGCTTTCAATTAAATAATAACAAGAATTCAAGAATGATATCAACTCCTCTCGAAGTTCCAACAAGTTCATTTCCACCATGTCGCCATTCCAAGACCCGATTCTGAAATTGATCCAACAATTGTGTATGGGTCGTTGGTTGTTTGATTTATCACAGAGACATTTGTGCCTGAGGCAGTTGTGCCGCTTGGTGCAACAGTCGCGGATGCGATCAGTCCTGCCGGGCCTCGTGGTGACACGTCTGTAAATATGTCTTTGTGAACGCGGAATCGTATGGTTTCTCCTACTTCGAGCGCTAAATCATGTTGGCCTTGCTCGTCTACGAACTTCCAGATCCAAGTTTGATCTTTTTCGTTGAAACTGGAAGGTTCAGGTAGTTGCTCTGGTGGTATGGATATCGAGTCGAAGAATCCAAGTGATACATGTAAGCCTTCTTTGGATGAGCTTTTTAAATTACCACAGATAATTTCGCCTATGACAGGTCGAAAAACAACAACCTGGCAAGTACATTTGGTATGTATGGATCCGTCTCCGCTGTAAATTGCGGATTCACCAATTTTGTTAATTTTGTGAAGGCAAATCACCAGACCCACGTCGAGTATCACACGATTCGCGAATCGTCGATTGATTTCATTTGTGAGCACTGCTTCTATTGGTTCACCGAGAAGATCTGGTGATATTTTTATCGTATCTTTTATTGTTGTCAAGACAAACATTGTAGGAATACAATAGCGAGAATATATTTTAATTGAGAAATCATATCTACGGATATTTTTTTGAATCTTAAAACTGTTTGTAGTCTAGTCATGAATTCCGAATATTCACTCCGTGATGGAATCGACCTGTTTTTTCATGATGCAAAATGATCAAAATGCGGCATTTTAAATGCCACTTGAAAAAAATATCAGTCTTTCAAATTGTGCGCGCTGCTGCGCATGATTACAGTGATTGACTGAATTGCCTTCATTTCTAACGGCTTTCCGGATGATTGAGGCGTTTTTGCAAAACACCCACAATGTATGACCAATCACTCATGGACCGCTTAAAACAGGTGCGAAGTCGATACGAAACTAAAATTCGTCTTCTGCAAGAGCAAAACAGACAAATAATGGCTGAACATAATAAATCAACAGGTAACAAAACCAAAGAGATTGCTGGCGATGACTGGGCCGCCGGTCAAGCTACTAATGAGAACAAATCAACTAACGGCAAACCCGACGAAAACGGTAATAAAACCGCTAACGAAAATTGGGGAACCAACGGTTGGGGCACAACCGTGAACAAATCAGCGAGCGATAAGACCGAAAAGAACGTCAACAATGATACCACCGAAGATTGGGGGACCAACGATTGGGGAACAACCGCGGACAAATCGGTGGACGATAAACCCGAAGAGAACATCAACAATAATACCACCGAAGATTGGGGTACTAATGAGGAGAAGTCGACTAAAGGCTCAAAATCAAAGAAGAAAAGCAAAGAAAAACCAACCAAAGAAAACGACACCAACACTGCCGCCGACGATTGGGGCACCACCGAGGATAAGTCAAACAAAAACGCCAAGTCAAAAAAGAAAATCAAAGAAAAAACCAGTAAAGAGAACGAACAGCAAAGTGAAAGCCCGCAACAAAAAGAGAGCGACCAACAAACTGAAAAAGAGCCACACACAGAAAATGATAAATCAAAAGAGTCCATAGCGAACTCTAATCCACCGGACACTCCGTTAGGCAATCAAAGTGTGTCAGAATTGCGAGACAAATATCTCACTGCAAAACTTGACATTCGATTGCACGAGATTGAAAAGAAAAAACTCCAAGAAGAGCTTGACAGAATTAAAATAGAGCGAGACAGTATAATCAACAAACTCGCTGATAAGCGCCAAGAGCATGAAGCAATGGCAATGAAGGTTAGACAGCTCACCATAGATCTCATTTCAAGTAACGAAGAGGCGGCTGCACTTCACCACAAAGTTGACAGCCTAGAGCACGAACTGGTCAAGACAAAACGGGAACTCAAAGAGAAGATGGAGCATTACGAGTCAGAAATGAAGCGCGCACACATGTTGATAAAAAATTTGCGTGAAGGCTGCCAATTGGTTGAATCTCAGGCGAAAAATTTCGAGGACCGCCACGACACCGTAAGAATGAGCAAAGCGGAATTGGAGCGTGATCTGTTAGCGATCAAAGAGGAAGCGAGTCGTCACATAACCAAGATTACAAAACTAGAAAGTGCAAACATGAAACTGAATGCAGCCCTTGAGAAGAGCGTCCGTCAGAATGAGAAATTATGCAACGAGTACACTGCCAAGATTGCCATGCTTGAGTTACAATTACATACCGAAAAAGAGCAATCTCAGCAGCTCAAAAATTTAGCGTTCCACTTGACATCATCGAGATGATTATTACTATTATAGACTGCCACTTTAATTATAACTGTGCTCATTACAATAAATAATCCCGTTATTCTTCATACTCTGATTCTTCGTCACTGCAAGGTTCTGATGGGGCCGGAGTTGAGGCACGACTAGCGGCCGGCGATGTAGGCTCGCTCACAGGACGCGGGTATCTCATTTGCATACGATGTTTCAACGGAAAGAGTTCATCATTGAACAAATCTGGCTTGAGGCGTTGAAGAGCCAATTGACGAGCCTCGCGGTAATAGACGCCTAAATTTCTCCAATCCATAAGATCACTAAGTCGTTCGGTACGATTACGCTGTATGATTCTTTGTCGGCGCGATAAGCGCGTAAAGCCATACAAGTATTGAGTTAATTGTTGAACAGACTCCTCAGGGCTCTTAAATCGACGATCGATAATGTAAATACCATAACTCATTGGATCGGCTACATTGTCCTGAATGAAACATCCAAATCCTGATAGGTTGGTTGTTATTGACGGTATTCCCGTGATAGTACATTCAGCCGGTGTATAGCCCCACGGTTCGTAGTACGAAGGAAAAACGCCTAAGTGACAGCCACGTATGAATTCATCATAATCCATACCGAACAATGGATTGGTAGATGACAAAAATTCAGGATGAAAGACAACCTTGACACGATCATAACGATTGTTGAACAATTGACATTGACGTATCTTGCTCAGGATAAGATCCGAACCATCATCTACCATATTGTGTGTACAGATGGGCGGCAATCCGGTCGAACATTGTATTGTATAAATGCAACGTTTTAGCTTGACTAGTAGATCATCGGTGATAAGCTCACCTTCTTTGGGTATTTGGCCAGCTAAACACTTGTCAAACATTAGTTTACCTATGGATTCTTGCACTTCGTGCACAGTTTCACGTAATTGTTTCGCTATAGCCTGGCCACGCAATGATTCCACGTTGAAATTGTTCGTCTTGGCCGGCATTATGATGAACGCCACAACAGTTTTGTCGGAATTTGTCGACTTCATTAGATGATTGAGACGAGCCAATGCTTCAATGAACATATCGGCACCCTTATTGTTGAACTCATACCGTCCCGAAATGAAAAAATACAATGTTTTGTCCAAATCAAAATCATAATGACCGTGAAAGTGCCCGCGCACAAAATTGTGTATCTTCTCTTTGGCGATCTTGTGCCTATTTTGGAATTCGTGAGATGCAGCATACTTTTTCACATTCAATCCGTTAGGTGTTATGACTTCTGGACAACGTTTGAGCAAATGTTCAGATTCAAGAGCCGTTATCTCGGACACTGTGGTAAAAACATGAGCCGAATGAGCGGCCGCTCTCTCCATGCAATATTGATGATAGATTTGTCGATCGCCGGCCTCGTTGTCGGTCGCAAAATTCGCTAGATTATTGTAAAAATCAACATTGGCTGCGCATAAGTATCTGCCTAATAAAGTTGCGTGAGTTGTAAATACTGTAGCAATATCCAGATGGCGTATGCGTATGAGAACAAGCGCTATTGCCGCCATCCATTCATGAAACTGTGCAACAATCAATGGTTGGCCGTGCTTGGCGTCGACGCGATGGTAAAATTCTTCGAGAAACCAACAAACCATGTACCCAAATATGATAGCATCGTTAGATTCACGATCCAAATGGGGAACGCCGATATGGCATTTGTCCCAAAAGTCATGTTTCCATTCATCAAGCTTCCATGATGCCGAACCAATGTCGAACAAGAGCACAATAGGTGAGCCCTCAACGAGCCAATTTCCATAAATCACACGTACGCCATGATCAGACATCGTTTGGATGGTGTCACGAAAGACCGAATCAGTTGGAGTTTTAACTTCAACTTCTGTGGCCACTTGTCGCTCGTTGTACGGACCGATGAGTACATACTGCTTACCAAGCTCCTTAACACTGACTTCGGCTTTTGATTTGATAACGGTGTAAATTCCGCCTACTTTGTTGGCCACCTCAAAAGAGGCTTCAAATACCCAAAGATTGGGATCGGCTCGAGGTATAGTTTCTTCGAGGGACTCGAATCGATAAAAGCGTTTCGACATATTTCTACTAAGACTAGCCATTTTTGTTAAGATCGCTGAGTGAACTCAATCCAAGTGTCAGCCCAAATGTGTTTATGATGTGTGTTCAAATTCTTTTTATCATATATTTATTTTAGAGAAATTTGCATTATTATTAGAGGTAATATTTTTTGAAACTTGAAGTGATTTGTATCTTCGAGAAACTAGATCAATCTACAGGGTGCTGATAAATGAATAGATACAAGAAATGTTCCAAGTAGCTGCCACCAAGCTTTTGGCTTTTGAAGGCGTTATAATTGATTTAACTTTTGTTCAAGCTACAAGGTTCGCTTTTTAACCTTGGGTTCGATCCCATTATGAACAGGTACGTCATGATAAGTTGCCGTAAAATTATCATGATAGAGTAGCTGACAACTGAAGTTGCCAGAGAGAGAGAGAGAGAGAGAGAAGAGAACGTGATACAAGACATAGGCAAGATAGAAAGAGAGCGTAATAACGATGCGAATGTAACAGCAATTGTGTTATTATGGTGAATTATCGATTGATCGATCAACAATGATCGGCGGAAGGCGCGCCAGTTGTGAGTACGCATGCGTGAAGGGATTAGGGTCTGGCAAGATCAAAAAAGTGATATGTGATCCAGAGGCTCATTAACAATGGACTCCAAGAGCGTGAAATGTTCGGTATAATGCGTTTAGAGGGTGAACTTAGATACAAATCGGAGAAATTGAGTTGAATGTTTTATTTGCTATCTCGTAACGTGAAGAGAACTAGACTATCGTGATATGATGTATTGTTAATAGAGGCATGCCTCTTCTTGAAGCGCTCTGGATTGAGTGACGTTCGTTATTCAGGATTGTCCTGACACTAGCCTTGTCGAATTCAAACAATGAGAATACATGCAGATCATTAGTATTTTTCCAACTTTGCAGATTCGGACTCGACTCTGTAATACGAGACACTCGATGAAGGCAGTCTCTTTCCAAACGTTCACATCACTATTTGGTGTCAAAATGAGAGAGCATTTCATCACTGCACATTTATGTGCAAGATACCCATCATTTATTTGAAGAAGTTACATATTAAAAAAAAGGTTGCCTTCGAATCAGAAACCCATCATTTTTATTTACAGCAGTTACATATCAAAAAGAAACCCATCATGGCCGCTTCAAAGCGATCGATTCGAACGGTCACGGGTTCAAAGCGCGCGCCCGCACAAACACGCGCTCAAGTTTGACCGTTGTGGCCGTTGTACACATAACACAAGCACAGCGCTTTATGCTGACATGACGCGCTATCAACAGGATATATCACAACTTGAAGGATATAATCTAATTGCATATTCAAGTATATTTTGTTTCTTTCTTTTTAATCAAATACGGTCTGGCAATGTCAAGCAACAACACGCCAATTGGTTCGTTGCGTGAGGAATTGGCAGAGCGTATCTACCAATTCTTGCGCTTCGAATACGAATCCAATTCACAACATCTCTCTGAAATCTCTCGGGAATCGTTAAACGTCGCCGCAGAATGTGTTGAGCATGCATTCGAACTGTCAAAGCCACAATCGGAGCGTCCACCTTCAGACGAACTTTTACACATTTACACCAAGTACGCTCGTGGTGAAGAACAAATTGACATGTCAACTTCAAAACCGCAACAATCAGGACTCAAAAGGAAGAATGCTTCAAGTGAAGATAAAAAGACAGAGGAATCCAAGAATCAAGGCGATGAATTAATGAAACAAGATAAACATAAAGAGGCCTGTGAGTCATATACTAAGACTATAGAATTAGATGAGAACAATGCGGTTTATTATTCGAGCAGAGCTGCGGCACATACTAAATTGGGCGATCATCAGCGGAGTCATCAGTTGGCCAAAGAAAATGGTGATACAACTATATTAAATGACAATGGGCAAAAAAAATGCCCTGAGGCTCAACCGATTAAACCTGGAATCAGTGATGGTATCAAGAGCTTTCAAGACTTGCTTGAGAAAAGACTTAGAGAGAATGACGTTGAAGCTCTCTCCAAACGACCAAATGAGTCGATCTCACATCGTACATTCCTCAAAAAGGGAGAAGGTTTAAAGCGTTTCGCCTCATTCAAACCACCGATGCATAACTCGACCAATAGTCGTTTTGCTCTCAAAGCGGTCAATCAAAACTTATGCAACTCAACTCAACAGTCTGTGAAAACAATTCTAAACTTATCTAAGCCACCACCTGTAGTTGTGCACGATCCTTCTCGTCCAATCAGTCGACGACAAACATTTGTGAAATTCAAAACCGACAAGGATTCTACCTGTCTCAAGGATTCCAATGCCAAGGAAATCGAAGATAGAGTCGAATCCGCTAGCGAAACGGAGGAGCCGGAGCGATTCACTGTACGCTCGCCCTCTCCAGTATTCGAAAATGCGCTATCAGAAACTAGTGACTCTGCTCCACGATACAATCTTAGACGCGCACGCAAACCCTGTCCAAACTTGATCACTGCTCCACCACAGACGTCGAAGCCTAAGAGGGCCAGAAAGAAGAAAGCAACTGCCATCATAGAATGTCATGTTACGAATGGTGTTTATTGAATTGAACTACCACCTCATTATGCCTAAAAGGTGATCATCATTCCTTTACGTTTCTTGTCTCCTCCGATTTCGAAGTGTTTACATCTCTTGATGGATACCTGATTTCTGTGCTTGCACTCAGAGCACTCCATACGAAGAACGATCTTTTTGGTAGTTTTAGCTTTCTTTCTGAAGATGGGTTTGGTTTGGCCACCGTAACCGCGTTGTTTTCGATCATAACGGCGTCTTCCTTGTGAAGCTGTCGACTCTTTACCTTTTTTGTATTGGGTAACCTTGTGGACGGTGTGCTTTCCGCATTTACCACGGCAATAGGTTCTTCTTGTTTTGGGCACGTTGACCATTGTGTATGATGAGTTTACAAATCGATATTGATGAAACGACGGGACACTCGTGAAGCTCAAGCTTCAAAAAATTTTTCAACGGCTGAACGTTAATTTATCTGTCCAACTGGACTGCTGATGATTTCGATCAATAATTTATTATTTTTGAGGACCAATTTGTGCTATCATGAAAACATTTATTATATTCTCTCAAACATCCCGATGATATATGTGCCGACTCGCTGCGATGTCATGAGCGGTGAATGCCAGGCGGAAGGCATGCGGTGGACGAGCTGCGCATGCGCGCAGTAATAAGAATACTGCAGATCTAAGAACGGCAGTTAATGCGGGCAATCAATAATGCGAGAATAACACGTTTTTTTAGAAATTCACTCGCCTCTGAACTTGACATCGACCCACTCGGGTGTGAAGCCTATAATCGTGTCATACATTCAGTTCTTTAAAATTTCACTAATCGACTTCCTGTGTTATTCCATCCAGGACAATGGATACCACAATGGATGGCACCGAAGAGCCGGCTGTGAGCAAAGCAGCGATGGTTTATTTTTGTGCCGAATGCCACTGTGAAAATAACATCAAACCCAAAGATCAAATCAGATGTCGCGAATGTGGATACAGAATCATGTACAAAAAAAGAACAAAGAGACTCATAGTGTTTGACGCTCGCTGAAATAACAATCCTGACATATCAACGTTCGATTAAAGAAATTCTTTTTACCACTTGACTCCAGACAATCAATGAAAGTAACCCTAGCGCGCGCTTGAACAAATTTGGCAGAATAGCTCTGTTATTGCCTTAAAGTTTCTTGGTAATTTGAATGGCGGTCACTCGCGACGGATCTACTCTCTTTGATGACCTTTGAAGCAATCCAGTGTTTTAGCGGAGCTCTCTCTTTTGCATAATCCTCCAAATTAATTGCGTAACCTGCTGGTCCAAATTTCATAGGCTCTCGCCACTCTTTTAGATCAAATAGCCTTTGCAATGAATCTAAGGCCGCAGATTTCTCGGCAATTGGCAGTGTCTCCCCGGGACCATAACCTATTAGCTTCTGGTTAACATACAATCCGACGACATAACAAGATTCGATTGTTCTGACACCCGTTTGGAACATGATACGCGGCTCGTAGTTGGGTTTATGATCGTTCTTCAATACTACATTGAGCGTTTGGCACGGATTTGGTATCGTCCATACATCATCGAGTATATCTTTATCGTGCAGATAAGTCAACACAAAGTCAATAATAAAGTTTTTCGCCTTGACTAAACCAAATTCACTCTCAATACCCCCAACGATAGCCTTCAACGTTTTTGCTTTTGTTTCATTCTGGGGAGGGAAGTCAGCGCATAGTATGAGATCGTGACAGCCGATCCAATTGGACATGTCAACTAGTGCATTTTCTGACAAGAGGTAATCTGTGATGGCATTGATGCCATCTTCAGGTATTCGATCAAACGTGTATCTCAAATATGGTTTGACGGTCGAAACCAAGGTTTCATGACCCTGTGAAACTAAACTGTCATTGGGTGTGACATCAAGCACGGCCGTCTGGAGGCCTAATTCTTCTTGCTGCGCTTTGAGTTGGTCCAAGTAAGACCGATGGGTGAAGATTGTCCTGAGTGTAGTCTCGCTGAGATTCTCGTTCAATCGTCGTGAAAAAGCAAACAATTCACTGGGATAATTCCAACTTTGCCATGCAGATTTGGGCCGGTCTGTGTATTTGACCCTGTCGTACGAGCGCCCTCTCCAATACATTAGACGCAAAGTGTCCTGTCGCCAGACTTTCATACCACGGTTTGGTACCACCATTAGGAGGCACAGCTTTTTGAAACTCATGATGGCTGTTTTATGATAATGATTGGCCACGAGTCTAAAATGGAGACCCTCATGAGGACAATCGATAATTGTTTACTATGGACTCCTAATGCCTTTCCATGCGCACCATGTCTAGACGCGCGCTAAATTTGAACGCAATTCCTAACCTGAAATTCTCTCTGGGGGAGGAGCAAAGTGGCCATGATAGAGACCATGGATTCTGCACTCGTCCTGTGCGAAAAAGCACGCAACCTAAAAAGGTCAGCAACTTGTCAGCGTTCGACGCAGTAAAGTAAACTGGCCAGTTTCTTTATAATCTGCCAGAATTGATTGTAAACAATCGAAGCCACAGGTATTTTGTTCATGAAATATAGAGCAACAATAATGATTTTATTCACAGGAAGAAGGATCACGCGCGGGCAACCGGTGATGGCGACACTGTGATATATATTTCCAGAGGGATACAATCTTTGATGAGTTATTTTGTGTCAGGACAATCCATGCAAAACCATGACAGATAGAGGTTTAATACTGGATACCAATGAATTGGTGGCGGAATTTACGCTCACTACAAGCCTGAAACAAGAATCAAAGGTAACACAAAAAACACCTGAAAATAATCATAGTGCCACAAGAAAAATACAATCAAAGAAAAACATGAGCTCCAATGTTCCGGTGAGCAGCAATGATACTAATCAGCTCGTTGATACTGGATCAATGGACAATCCTGGCAGCGATAAAGATCTCAATCACTGGAAGGACAAATACTCCAGATTATTAATCGGCTATCAGAAATTACAAGCAGTAAATCACAATCTCGAAGATAAATTATTGAAACTCATCGATGATCACGAACGAGAGAAAGGTACTCTGATAGCCGATGTGAACAAACTATCCTCTAAATTAGTGGATGCACAAATGAAATTGGCAGATGCCAACGAATTGATGGCCGACGTTAAAGTGAGACAAATGAAAGAGAGTGTTGTGAACTCGGTAAGTATAGACGTGCATCAGTTTGAGGTGCGTATCGTCTCTGGTTATCTGCGATGAAGGTTGCTTAAGTGAATTGCACGAGCCCGATGGATCAATCCGCAATAAGCTTATATCAATTTTTCATTTACACCATTCAACGTATTTGTTCTAATCATAATGCATCTTGTTCCTGACTCCATAATCACAAATAATCAATAGCAACAATCTAGTTCCAGCGATCCACAAACCCTGGATGCCTCTAGTTGTGAGTCTTTAAGCCACAGTCTGAGAAATCAGAGAGATTAATTGTTTCGATAGTCGAACTTACACTTATAATCTATAACAACACACAGTGCCTCGGTAACCACAACATGAATGCGACCAATCTATTGACCCACCTCAAATATTTCAATTCTATTGATCTAATAGTTGGTCGTTAACTCAAACGAATGAAAAAAATCAATCTATATTACGAACGCTCAATTAAGATGCTAACTTCAAAAAAAACTAATCGTCCAATTGAATAACTGAAATTTTCCACATCAATTAGAGCTTAAGATGACCTTGATGACTCTTAGATTGAAACTCGCTTGGATGGACCATCACCGTTGTAGCTTAGACATCAAAGAGACAGCAAAGCTGATCCGCCGCATGCAATATATCACCTCGATGTTAGATCCTGGATTTTGAACGTGTGACATGAGCGAGTCTTAAATTCATCTAACACAGTGACCGTCATCGATCTGACCGAAACGATACTGAACTACAAAAAAACAGGTTCATAAATGAAAAACGCCTTAATTCAATTGGGCGCAAGTCACAACTACAGCATCTTCTACGGCATCTTGTGAAACTAATGTAAAATCTTATGTGCAACTTTCAAACCACTCTCTTCTAGGTTTTACCGTAGTATTTCTTATTGCTAGAATCTTTTACACAAGCCTACGGGCAAAATATATTTAACTAATTTACGTCATGCGTGATGAATCATTGCAAATCTACTATTTTTGTCTATGAACTATTGGTCGGCTGAGCGCGCAAAATTCAATATTACCTTGAACTAAGGTGCAAATCTAAAGCAACAGCTGCTCCATTGTTTATTTTCTCATACTCATCTGTCGTTGAATGGCATCATCTTGCATGGGCGGCGACATTTTGATGCAATAGTTCATATTCTCACGGTGATATCGTCAATCACAAAGATTGCAGTTCAATTTCTTCTGCTCATCAATGCAGAGGTCATTTTACAACAATCTCTATTAGATTTATGCATACACGTGATCGAAACAAACTTATGACCGTTTAAGATGACCAACATAAATGAGTCCCCAAAAAAGTCAATAAACACAGATTAAAAGCATTTTTCCGCATTTGACGCGACAAGATGATTAATAGAATTTGTATCCACATAACTTGAATTTATAAATCACAACATTGTCGTCACTTTTACATAGAAGTCATAGATTAACCCAGGGAACATGTATCCGGACGAGGACCACACAGCTGTCGAAGTCACCGGGGTGCTGCATGAATGGCACAACATTTGGATCGAAACTTACTTGAACAATAACATGGAGCTGTTTGATCGAATCTCCATCGCATTATCGGATCTTATAGACATGCAAAAAAAGTTGATCAGTAGCTCGTTGCCGAGTGACCAGATTCGCGAACTCAAGCAAAACATCGCAAGCAAAATAGACTGGGGCAACAATTTATTGGGTCTCGGTTTTGTACCCCGCATAGATTCTGAACCTGTCGTGCCGGCCAAAATCAGTCCGATAAAAATGTACCTAATTCATGCCGAAAGTTCTGAATCATCGAGCAAGCCAAGCTACTCAAATTCCAGAAGCAGTTCGATTTGCTCAGCATCGGTGGGTAATGTGGCCCATCAACTGTCCGTCAGTGTGAAGGATTTCAATCTTGCAACCTTGAGCAGTGAAAAATGTATAGAAATTTACTTATCTGTGATCGATGCGACGAGTGGACATATTCAATTTATGACTGAGAAGTTTGTCATGAAAATCCAGAAAAACTCACCAGTTGGTCCGACAAGTACCATATTCTCCGGCTTTCGCAATACAGACCTCGGACGCGATCTTTATTTGTTCATACAAATCTATCGTGTCGGATCCATGGTTAGCAATGATAACAAACCTCGCAAGTCAATTGGTTCCGTTAGTATGAGTAGTGTCAACTCTGTTAATGGACAATCATCATCGCTTTCCATCACCGATAGTGCCAATGGATCAATTGATGATCCAAACATCAGCAACAACATCTGTCGTAGGCCGTACGGTGCAGCTATAGTGGCCCTGATGGATGTCATGCGAGCCAAAAATGAGATGGATTTCCCCGTGAAACTAGTTGCATCGAATGAGTCTGACTTTCATCAGATACATGAAATCCTACTTAGAAAGCAAGGTCATGTAAAATCTAATCTCGGTCAGACATTGATGAGTCTCAATCTCACAATGAAATACTTCAAAGAAATTGTGTCAAGATCAACGACCCCTAACAATGAATTATCATGGCGTTTTGAAGATGCATGTATTATCACTCCCCGAAGAGGCCTCCCAGACATTATTATGCCCGGTGATTTCAGAAACGAATTGCATATGGTCCTTGAGTCAGGAGAGTTTGAGAAAGGCGGAAAGTCCATAGCGAAAAACATTGAAGCCTCTATCAGTCTCATCGGACGCGCGGGACTACCGATAGAGAATTGTATTTCCATCGGCACCGGAATAGACTACGTCAATCAATACAAATCATGTGTATTCTATCACAACAATTCCCCAAGGTGGAATGAAACACTAAAATTCAATATACCGTTAGATGAGTTTGACGGTGCCCATGTGCGCATCGAATTTCGGCATTGTTCGACGAAAGATGTCGAGAAAAAGTTCCTCGGTTTCTCGTTTCTACCCCTCACTGATGACGAGGGTGTTATATTGCCCAACAAACAGCATGAGTTATATTTGTACAAGTGTGATTTGAAGAACAGCGAAGATGAATTTCAAAAACTGAGCAGCTACATTGAATTGCCAAGCGGACCGAATGCTACAAATCTGAAGAGATCTTCAACAAAAAGCGACGTTATCAATCAAACATCAAGTTGTTTTGTGCGCAACACCAAGGAATCGATATTTGTGACTACTATGTTGTTGAGCACGAAATTAACCCAAAACAGCGATCTTCTGGCTTTATTGAAATGGCGCGAGCTTAGTGACATCGAGAGTGCCCTCAAAAAAGTGCTTGTGATGGACGGCGACGAGATTGTCAAATTCTTACAGGATATATTGGATTCACTATTCGATATGTTCTCTCGCTTCTCTACTAGCACTGATGATCCGAAGCGTAATTGTTCCGGTCTCATTTTCAAAGTACTCGTGCACATATCGTCATTGTTAGAGGAGCCAAAATATTCACATTTCAAGCCTGTGTTGGACACTTATGTATCGGATTATTTTTCGTCGACACTTGTATATCGAGGCTTATTAGCCTGCGTCAAACAATGTGCCGACTTCTCTGGTGATACCGACAAGCAGGTGCCTATCCAAATGTGTTTCAAGTCACTATATTACGTATTTCAATTCATCATTCAATCCCGCCTCCTTTTTATACGCGCCACCGGTGACCAAAACTGTTCTGCATTCAATCATGATCTCCAATTGTTGTTCTCATCATTCACACGCATGCTAGCCGATGTTGATCCCAATTCCCTCGCATTACGTGTCACATTTCTTAACACGTTTCCATCCACCTACGATCTCCTTTTGAAAGTGATGAGCGCGCCTGAGTTAGCTCGCGTGGTCGTACGCTTCATAAGCCATTTAACACCTGCCGCATCGAATCCGTTGACAAAAGCCAAAGTCAAGTTCATGCAAAATACTATCAATAGCGAAATATTTAAGAATCAAGATGCACGACTGTTATTAGTTGACAATTTTAGTCGTCACATAGAGCTTCACGTATCAAATCGTAAAGAATTAAGTTTGTGCACAGGTGTTATGGCCGATCTGCTAATAGCGGTGCATGATATGTATTGGCCTAATTTGTTCGATCAGTATCGAGACGACGCATGCTTAAAGTCACTTAATCAACATTTATTAACTATTGGCAATATCAAAAGTTTATTCAATAATCTCGACTTGGACTGTAGCACAGACTCACACAAGCCGCTTTTGATAGCATCGAATGAGATCAGCAAAGAGATCCGTCCATTTGTTGTTTACATGGTTAAACCAATAGTGGGAGCTCTTGAAGATTTAAACCGTGACACAACGCCAGTAAATACTGGTTTAGTTCGCTCTCTCTTTGCGAGCTTGTTGACAATATTCAAATTGATGAGTGAGCAGAATTTCAATCTCCTTCTCAATTTAAGACTCAAAGAACAAGACAAAGATTTCCTCGCGAAACTATACACTATATTCAAGTGCTACAAGAACATTTTCGGCAACGATTGGTATTTCATGCTTATGGTTTCCAATGCATGTATCGAGAATTGTCTACGAGAGATAGGAAAATCAATCACTGGAGGAACAATGCGCAACGATCTAGACAGATATCTATCAACATTTCATCTAGAACTTGCACTCGAATATCTTACTCAACCATCGTTGCAATTGGAATCGTTTTCGACACGTAAACGAGCTTGTGCAATGGCCAATTTTGGCGATTTGCGTCTCCGAATGGGCACTCAAGTCTTGGATATGTGGAACAAATTGGCCGCCTTCAATCGGTCATTGTTAATTCCATCTGCTGTAGCGGTGTTCCTCGAGTCGTCATTTATATCAGGCGGCAAGTTGCAGCGCGAAACAGTGCCTGTATTCTACGATATGATGGACATTGAGTGGAAAGCACATGGAGCTACAAATTTTGGACAACTCGAACTATGCCTTATCGACAATCTTGATACTATGATTGCTGAGCAATCCAAATGCGACAAGGACCTAATCGATACTTTCGAGAAAACACTTGTGGAATACATTGCAAGTAATGTCCCAAGTTGGAAAGACAAAGGTATTTCCTACATCGAATCTGTGGCTAAACTGATGCGCTTACTTGTTGATTACCGTGAAGTCAAGTTTCTAGAAATTGAACATCCGCACAATGAGAAGCGAATGAGTTGTATTGTGGATTTGCTCCATTTTTACAAGCAGCAAATGTCACGCGATGATTTATACTACAAATATTTGTTCAAGCTATGCGACATTCATGTTCCGGCCGAAAATTTTGTCGAAGCCGCGTTCACTCTGAAACTCTACGCTGACTCTCTTGGCTGGTCGCGGAACTTGCTACCACCAATCGAGGGCCGCTATAAGCAACAAGAAGAGCGTACACGCAAAGAAATTTTGTACGAGCAAATAATAGACTATTTCGATCGTGGAAAGTGTTGGGAAGAGGCGATTCCAATGTGCAAACAATTGATCACATTTTACGAATCGACTTTGATTGATTACAAGAAGTTGGCTCATTACTTGAGACAATTTGCTACATTTGCTGACAACATTCTAGCAAAACTGCGCCCGGAGCGCGAGTACTTCCGTGTTGGATTCTATGGTACCGATTTCCCCCACACAGTACGCAACAAAGAATTTGTTTATCGTGGTGGTGAGTACGAACGTTTACCTGTGTTTATGCAACGTATACTTGACGAATATCCCAGTGCAAAAATCATCAGTTCCATGCACAAGCAAATTCAATCAAATGCGATTGCCAGTCTCAAGGGCCAGCATATTGTGATATCAAATGTCAAGCCAGTACCCGATGCTCAGCATCAACAGTTTAGAAACGACGACCCAAACGTTTCAGAGAAAATTGTCACTTACTATCTAAGCAATCGCGTCGATACGTTCACGTTTGACAAACCACTCCAAAAAGGCACCACCGATAAAGACAATGAGTTCCGTACACTATGGGTAGAACGTACGATTGTTAAAACGAACACAACTTTACCAGGAATCTTACCTTGGTTCCCAGTGGTGGAAAAAAAGGTCGAAGAAATAACACCCATAGCGCATGCCATTGAAACTATTCATAATATGAACATTGAATTAAACAAGCTCATCGGTCGTTACGTCAAAAATTCAGGCGAAGAAGTGGAGCGCCAGATCAGCCCATTGACTATGCGACTACAAGGTGTCATTGAAGCAGCGGTTAGTGGTGGCATTGCTGTGATCTTGGACGCATTCTTGAGTCCAAAGTTTGCACAATTGAGCCCTGAAATGGCTGCGACAGGCGTACCATTATTGCGTCAGCTCATTAATCATCAATTTAGAATACTCGAGAACGGTTTGGCGTTGCACGGCCAACTGGCGCCCGCTGAAGTGCAACCTCTTCATGCGCTGCTAGTTGAGCGATTGCAATCTCTCAAAAAGATCTTGCTTGACCTACCAAGTGGACCCGTGTTGCATTCTCCACTCCACGTCAAGGCTGACTCTATGATGAATTTGTCTGTATCGTCTGCGTCGCCCTCAAGGACTGCATCAATTATTCATATGCCACTGCCGCCGATGCCGCCACAGTTGGCTCTTTCGCATGCTTCCATATCACCGGAAGAGCAAGACGATTTGCAATCGATCGACGACGATGATTCTGAGCAAATATACTCATTGCCATCAGAAACTCCACCGGTTCGTTCCGTTACATCTTCGTCGTTTTCGTCGTTATCGTCCGGCCAGTCGTTGGCCTCAGTTGTTAATCTTAATGGACAATCTCATGTTACCAACGTCAATAATATACCATCTGAGACGATTCCTAACACGGGAGAGTCTATTACTTTAATAAAACGAGCCACAGCGAAACCAATCACTGGCTCCTCTTTATCGGCAATTGCATTGAGCAATCTTCCATCGAATCGTCCCAAACCAACTAGTAAACCTGTAACACCCACGAAGACCGCACTTAAGACCAACGGCTCAACAGCTTGTGACACGATTTTATCCACTGCTAACTCAATCGAAGATTCTCATTTACTAAGCCTATGCCCACCGCCAGCAGGTGAGCAGTCTTGTGGTGGCCCAATTAGCAGTGCAGAAGGTGGCCACGATCAAGTGGACTCTTCAATACGTGGGGTAAACTTCTCCTTGTGGGACCACTCGACATTATCAAACCAAGCTCAACAACAGAAAAAAAATATGATCTCAACGGATGGTGTTGCACCACCGCTACCTCCTCGAACTCTTGATCGTCATACGCGACTAATGGATTCAACAAGTCTTGACAAGCAACAGCTACTCGCTAATTCACGAGTCGATTCTCCTACGAAGACCAACGATCACATAGTCGCCAAACAAACGGTCATCAGTCAAGTACTTCAATCAGAAACACCTCCTTTGCCACAGCGTAACTTGAAAAACTTTGTCGTTAATCATTTACCGCGTGCTCAATCTGACCCTCCTAAATTGTTTATCGATACACCACTAATTCAAGTAGACGTTGATACTGACGACCATGGTCCACTCGTGCCAACAGTCGACACTCAAAGCAAAACAGACGGTTCTGAAGTTTCGTTATTAAACTTTCTAGATTGTAATGCCGAAACGTGAGAAATAAATTTATCATTTTAATTAGACTGAGAAAACATTATGATTCGCGTATTTTCAGATCGCTCCGATTTCGAATAATATATAACTTCTATGAGTTTAAACCTAATATAGAGACACACACTTGCTCACTCTTGAGTGAAATTGCTGCCTCACATGGAGTTTGAATTGAACGCGTGCGCGAACAAAAACAAAGCGCGGTAACTGAGCACGGTAACTGAGATGAGGGAGAATACTAGTAAATAGCCGGCAGTCAGGTTTCAGCGGTGGGTTGTTTATTATCATTATTTTTTCATTTATACTGACATTCGAGTTCGCAATCAACATTTAATCTATTAATCATCTATTCATATCTCCTCTTACTAACAATCGTGATCACTGACCCTCGTTAATTAAATATGAACTGTCTCAAGATCTTTCATCATCCGGCAACCGTCTTGAAAACACTTTCTCCAGGTGTACCAGAATCAAAACTAACGATGCTCACTATATTTTTAGCTGTAATGTTAGAGATATTATCGGTTCACTCGAGTGTTCAGGCACTATCGTCAGGCCCGGAGGTTTCGCATACACTGCTCCGAAGATTCGACATTTTGACCGCCGACGACGTCCAGGAACGATCGTATGCAACAAGAGAATCATCATCCGATGGCAAACAAGCGACCAAGACAGTGCATTTCAAGTCACCGAGCTTAGGCCGGGATTTCTCAATGTTGTTACACCAAGCAGACCCTTCATTATCCCCCGGTTTTCGGGTGTTTACTATTGATTCTCACGGTCGAAAGCATCCATATCACCGTTACACTGGCAACGATCAGATATTCGAGGGAAAGTTAGAAGGCGAACCTCAATCTGACGTACACTTGACCCACATGGGCTCGTCCAAGAATAGTCTAGCATCTTCTCGACTAATAACTGCTCATATCAAGACAAGCAGTGAGATGTTTGTCGTAGAACCGAGTTATTTACACTATGAAAACCTCAAGCTCAACTCATCCTCATTAACGACTCTAAAAGAAACTATGATTGCTTATAACATACAAGACTATGAGGGCACTAGCATCTATGATCTTACCCAAAATCAATGCCAACCAATCCACTATGACGGTGATCTCAATTTCAACCCAGTTTATAGTAATTCAAGCCATCCTGAACATATCAAGTATCTCCACAAGAGGACGAAAAGAAGCGCAATGAATCTAGACACTAAGTTCAGATCAGTACAAAATCAAGCAAGTCACGACAAAACCCGTTGCTCATTATTAGTAGTCGTTGATACATTGTTTTATCGTAATATCGGACGCGAGAGCGTGACCAATACAGTTAATTACGTTCTAGCTTTAATAGATCGTGTCAACAAAATATTCCTCAACACAACTTGGACTACCGATGAAAACCCACCACTCACAGGTTTCGGATTCACTGTTCAAGAGGTCATTGTGCACGATGAGTTTTATAAGGTATCCGATGGTAAAAAGCACTACAATATGGCCATTGACGAGCCTTGGGAAGCGAGGGAGTTTTTGGAGAACTTCTCTCTCAATATTGACACTCGATGGTATTGTTTGGCCCACTTGTTAACCCATCGAAAGTTCAGCACATCTGTTCTGGGACTAGCGTTTGTTGCATCGCCAAGGCTCGGTTCAATAGGTGGTATCTGCAGTGAGCGAGCTGATACTCGTGGACAGGATGCCTACTACAACACTGGTATCAGTACATCCAAAACAAGTGTGGGCGAAACGTTGATCACTAGGCAAGCTGATTTGGTGGTCGCTCATGAGCTCGGGCATAACTTTGGTGCCGAACACGATCCCGAGCGTTGTATGCCAAAATCTAGCAAAGGAGGTGCTTACTTGATGCACTCTTACAGTGTGACTGGTTTCGAGAAAAATCACCGAACGTTTTCTCCCTGCTCTCGGGAATCGATTGCGCACGTACTCAAGCGTAAAGCTGAAATTTGTTTCTCGAGTCCGGTTGACGGAGTTTGTGGCAATGGTGTTGTCGATAAAGGTGAAGAATGTGACGGAGGATCTTTTGGATTGCGCAAAGAAGATTCTTGTTGCGACGAAACGTGTCACCTAAAAGCTGGCTCACAATGTAGCGACACTCACTCGTTATGTTGCACCAATTGTCAAATTAACGCCGCCAATTCCCTGTGTCGTCAAGAAGAACCTTTGAATTGTAAACAAGCTTCCTTTTGTGACGGAATGTCATCTGAGTGTCCTCCTCCCCCTCCGGTCGATAACGGAACTAATTGTGTTGGCCGTGGTTTGTGTCTCTCCGGAGAATGCCTACCGTTCTGTGAATCAATCGGTCACATATCTTGTTTATGCGAGAACAAAGGGGACGAATGCCGACTGTGCTGCCGATCGCCACTCAATGACACCTGCACGCCTTACAATCGTCGAGATCCTCATTTACCTGATGGAACAATTTGTTACCGTGGTATATGTGACAAAGGCCGTTGTGAAGAGGCTGTCCAGGACTTTGTTGAACGATTTTGGGACATTGTCGAAGATATAAGCATTTCCACGTTATCAAGATTTCTCATGGACAATATTGTAGGCGTTATACTATTTGCCAGCATACCCATCTGGATGCTATGTTGTCATTTCATCAACCAATTCGACCGAAGACTAAAAGAGAAACTGGAGCACGAACTCGATTTCAAAAAAGCTAACTTTCTCCCACGTAATCACTCGCAAACGAATGCATTTGTACCAAGCGTATTTGGTGACGAAACACTGCCTCAAGCCTCACCTAGCCCGATCGGGTTCAAGCTGGATCCCAACGGACAATCTCATCAAGTGATGAATGAAAGCATGGCGAATTTCGATGACGAAAGCGGAATAATGTTGAAGCAGGCGAGCAACGGTCAACTGAATAATTCACAACACGTGATTTTCGACGAGGTGGACGAAGATATAAACGGCCACAAGTTCTATTCGACACGTGTGTAACTTCAATG
The DNA here is from genome assembly GCA_019968535.1 of Fragariocoptes setiger. NCBI lineage: Eukaryota > Metazoa > Arthropoda > Arachnida > Trombidiformes > Phytoptidae > Fragariocoptes > Fragariocoptes setiger. Next base: position 34,636 of record JAIFTH010000091.1, on the reverse strand, counting down.
TGTCGCATCATCCAACTACACTGAGTGACTCAAAAAAGAGTAAATGAGTGCTCACAGGAGTAATTATCTTTTGTATGAGAACCATGAATAAAAGAGTGACTGTAACTAGGTAAAGTTAATAAAAGTGAAGCTATTATGAAAAATTTCACTTATCCTAACGTGATATACATGAATGTCAAATTTTCAGAGCAAACTTATGTTAGAGTTAGCATGTGAAGTTCTATTATGACCCGGGGAACCGACATTGGCCATGTGAGTAGCTTGACTTGTCTTCTAGCTCTTTGCGAACATGACCAGGTATTTGATTTTGTTCGATTGGAAAAACTTCGGCCATCATCTCATGCGCCGTCATATTGTTAATGCCACGCTTCACAATGGCTTGTTTACAAAAATTAACAATTCTACCATTGGAACCTGTCTCCACCAATCGCCGATACAATACGTCAGTGAGCTCTTGGTGTAATTCAACAGCGAACTGTCTAGTAGAGCAACCTTCGTCAATTTTGTTGAGTTTACTTGGCGTGTTGGGTTGCCCCCCAAGCAACTAGACTCTAATGAATCGCAAGACCGCTTTTACTCGACGATACAGCGCGGCGATTGAAATCTGGCGATAGAGTTTACTCGCTCTTGTAACGATGTCAAATCGAACATGATTTTGTTTGATTCCTCGGATAAATCATGATGCAACCGATCATTTACATCTCACAACCAGAAATTCCACATAGGATAATTGGCCCCCACGGATTATTTCTTATATCTCACTAAAATCTAAAATTTTATGCATTCGCCGCCATTCGCCTGGCGTTCCTTGCATCATAATTAAGGTTAAAATAATATAAGTGTCCAAATCAAGGCATCTAAATTCAAGCAACAGTCGTTGAACTATGAGATGACGAAGCTTATAAGTTCTCACGAAATTTGAATTATCGCCGATACCGAAACGACATTTCAACCGCTTCGTTCCAGCGTCCGTTCATTGAGAGCAATTTAAGCCTATCAGACATAGATACCCAAGATATTGATCAGAATCTCATTGAAGACGGATTCGAATGGTGAAAATCTCCATTCCATCTTGCAATAAAAATTATGGCAAGATGGAGCCATAATTGCCGAATTATTAAGTGAGATTCTGGCCAAGCACAAGGCGAGAAAGAATAACCAAAGGTCTAGAGGAACATGATTCTCATTCGAAAGTCTCAATTCGCGACAGGAGCAGCAGCATAGAAAGAAGAGGAAAATTCGACAGCAAAGACAGTGAATGCGAAAAATTATAACCAATTCGATATTGATGCGATATCGAAACCGATGAAATGGTATCGAGAATGTCGGAACGAATGTGAAGCTAGTCAAGCACGCATCAAAGCGATGATGCCAGAGATGAAAAACCCGGGTTGAACAGCTCATCAGACTGTACTAACCTTTGTTAAGTTTGACAAATAACAAACTATCAAATCGTCCAACATTCTTTTTTTGCTGGTGTAGTTTGCTCTATTTATATATGCACCTGTGCACAAAAATGTATCTGGAATGTATCGTAACGTCGTTCAAAATGATCATTCCAGTAAAGTCGGCAGTAAACGATATTAAATTTTGTGACCATCTTCGAGATTGATAATCGATTTGAATCAAATTGAACAATTCGACTTAAGTGAATAATACGGTGAGCAATCAGACCACTTGATCAGTGAAGAAATGGCAATCAGACAGGAAATTTTACTGAGTGTCGCGATAATTTTGGTGTACGGCTCACTTAGTGTCTCGGCCAAGGAATATATATCCGACAAAGACGTGAGTGATCTGGAGCAAAATGAAAACATAGACCAGATCTTGGACGCAATTGAACGTATTGGCGATGGATTATAAGAAGAATTTCACGGCATTGTCGATTTCGTTGGAGAAGTCTTCACTAAAGGAATTGATAAGAGACTGATCTAATTGGCAACCCATGAGAATGAAGAAGTGAAAAGAGCCGAGATTCGACTGCTCAGAGATGTTGCAGTCTGATTTTGAAGGGTCACATTTGAAGACCATGCTCGAGCATGGTGCCATCAAACAGTTGCGCAATGTTCTCGTCAATAAAAGCTCTCGTCAATGTAGTGTATATGAGGCTGTGGTCGATTTCCTGAGCAGCATGATCAAGAGACAAGATTTGACTATTGATGAGGCCAGGGAAGCGAAAATCCACGCCCTACTCAAGAAAATTTTTAATGGCAGAAAATGTCAAATCAGTGAAAATAAAAAAGGTCAGTTAAGAGAAGTCATAAAAGAAGTTCATGGGCATATTATCATCCACCCAAAGTCGCTCATGTAATCCACCCAGGTCAAGAGTTGCGTGTGTTTGATCGTGTGTGATCAGAAGTTGAGCGAAGATGAGAGAATAAAAGTAAAAATACAATAATGATGGAGTTCCTCATGGATTTAATAAACACAACAAAAAAGATAATGATTTATAAACATAAAACTAGCAAGGAAACGTCATATTTTGCCTAAAACTAACAGCCAATCGTTAATTACAACTCATAAAACGGGTGCAAGTGTCGTGAACTAGAAGACCGGGCACGCACATTATGGACTGCATCAACGAAAAAATCAACCACCGTTTCATGCATACGTCTGCGTCGAAACATAAGCTTGACAAGTGCAGCTCCGGAAGCTGCTGCAAAATCAATGCAAGTGTTTTCTCTTTGGCTTCAAATGAAAATACTCTCGAAAATTGCATGATTTTCAGATTGAAGTGAACATTTCGATATTGCTCGTTGAATTCCGACGTCGACATAATGACACTCGTGGCTTGCGTTGTTAAGCTCACTAATCCTTTGGGGCTCGTAGTCAGCTGGACTTTTTTGATTGATTAACGAATGAGAGAAAGAATGCGGCAGCTGAATAATAATTCAGGCGTAAACCGTACACTCGATCACAAAAAACCACTGGGACTCTTTTTATCTCCATTGCAATAACATGGCGACATAAAGAATTATAAACCGGTTACAATCGTCAATTTCGTTTGTAGCTTTAGTTTGAAATAATAATTTGCGAAGAACAAGAGATTGTGAGAATGAGAACAGTACCGCAGAATTCTATTGTTTAGTTTTATTATTATCACAAGGCGCATAGCATGGCGCAATCGCTATCGGTGTGTGTCAACAAAACGTAGTCCGTTTGACCAAAGCATTCGTTGTAGAACGAGAAGCCGCGAAATTCGTCTTGATCAATGGATTTGACAACTGTTGCACTGACGGGCGTCAAAATGGGCTCTTCTTTGGTGAAATCCTGATCGAAATTGCTCACGTCTTTGCGCGATTTCACTTTAGGCTTGAACGGTGGTCGCAATTTGCGCGCTAACGATATTGAGCGTCTAACGGCAATCAACTTACGGCTTTAAGAATAGCCACAGCCTCACGACTCAGCCAAATGGGGTATAAGACATCATCGTACGTCAGTATAGAATCGAACAGATCGTCCTCATTTTTGGCCTCAAACGGCGACTGACGATAATGAGAATTGTAATTATTAGTTGCTACATCAATGGTATAGTCAGTGGAAGAGTAGCAATTGTGTTGAGTGACGACTACTGTTGCTGTTGCTGCCGCTCACCTGCCATCATTTCGTACATGAGCACGCCTAGGGCCCACCAATCGACCGATGGGCTGTAGTCTTGGTCTTGCAACACTTCAGGACTGATGTAATCAGGTGTGCCACAAAACGTGTTTGTGGTGGCGCCACCAAAGATCCGTCAGTTTGTGTCTTATAATGAAAAAAAACAATGGATAACAATAAAGAAAGATCAAGCTCAAATAATACTCACTGGCCAGCTTGATGTGAACCTCGCTGTCGAGCAAATGTTGTCCAATTTGAGGTCTCGATATAAAATGCCGTGCTTGTGCAAAAATATCAACGCTAACGTCACTTCGGGCCGAAGTCACATTGGCGTTGATCAAGTCATGTTAATATGGCGTGAAGATTACAGCTTGATAGGTTGATAACAGACAGGAGAGTGAAATTGAATCAAGTTACTGCATGAAGCTGAACGATCATTAAACTCTCACCAAGTGTACAGGTAATATAAAAATGATCAGCTATACCAGCTACCAATCGGATTAGCTATACCAATCGGAAAAAATAAAACAAGTTGAAGTTTCATAGTTGTCGCACTTATTTACGGATGTGTTTAATTGATAAACTACGAAGTAACGGTCATGGAACTTGCTTGAACAATATGATTGGCAACGTTTTTGGCTTCCAACAGTCCAGTTTCAATCAAACTCTTTTTGTTTACTAAACCTTCCTGAAAATAATAACGAATGGCCATCATAGTAATCGTGCGAAGCGCAGGAATCCTAACCCACATTGTTTGCAGTTTGTTGTTGCGCCGATTTCCTTCGATGTCTTCAACACCACCAAATATAGTTAGTCGACCTGATCGATCTAAACAAGCTGAGTGAAAGTAAACGGGATACGGCATGCGTTGCTTGACCAATGTCCATTGAAATGTTCTCAGACTCAAGTGCCACACATCACCCAAAACTTGATTGGAATCAGTGCCGCCACAAACAAAACAATCTTCGTCGATCACTGATAAAGAGTGACACTTACGAGCCTGTGGGTATCGACCATAGCCGTCTGGTTTAGTGGGCTGACTTTCCCAGTTGCATGTAGCTAGATCGAACACGGGCAGAGTTTCGAAATCGTAACAAATATTGTTGGTTCCGCCAGCAAACATGTAAAGCTTATTGTTGTACAACGTGATCTCATGGCGATATCTTGCCCCTGGTTCGCCTTCAAACCGAGCATGCTTATGTAACAAAGTCCAACGGCGCGTATAAAGATTAAATCTATGAACATCTAAAGTGTAATGATGGCCACTGGTTCCACCGGCGACAAATATTTCGCCGCGAGTTTCGTCGATAGCCATCGCTTGGCCGTACATCTCTTGCGGCAATTGAGATGGATCCGATTCGGGTTTCATGATTTCCCAACGCTGTCGAGCAATGTCATACATAATGACCCGGTTCGATGAATTCTCACCATACGGCAAACTAGTTCCACCGAAGCAATATAGCTTACCATTCAATGCGCCCATACAGTGCGAAACCAATTGTTGTGGTTCATCACCGTTGGCTGGCATCTTGTCCCATTGCAATTTTCCATAGTCAAATTTCCACAGTTCTCTGAATAGAGGCGAATTTTGTGATGTACCTAATTGATCTCCAGCATTTTTGTTATAACCACCGAACGAGTACAAATTACCTAGATTGTCTGTGACAATTCTATGTCCCGAGCGTGCTTTAGGACACAAATCTGACGATAGTTTAGTTATGACAGTGAATTGAAACGGTTCCAACTTGAACATTGAACGTCTTGAACTAATCCGGTGAACTGTGACTGGCGGTTGCGTTTGTGTTGCGTTTGACAATCGTGCTATTTTCGATGAAGCCTGTAGCGATGATAACGCTGTCGTTGCTGACGCTGCCACCGCTACTGAAGATGCTGTTGCTGCTGACGTTACTGTTGCCGCCGATGATGATGTTGGTGGTGATGATGATAATGATGATGATGATTCAGTATCGCGCTCCAACGAGCTACTCCTAGAACTAGTTGATTCTAAATGTTGATAAATACTATCCCATTCGTTGATCTCATCAGTGATAGCGTTTCTTAAAAGCTTGGAGATACGCTCTTGAACATTTCTATTTCTAGGATTTTTGTCTTGTATTAAATAACGTGAGTATATCGTAATACGACGCCTATTACGTTGTATTTTGCGTATGCGCGGATCTTGAGGCGAAATATTATTCGGCAACGATAGCGGATGTATATACGGCAATGGTGATTTCATTAAATCGCCACAATACAACACGAGCATATCGACGTCACTATCGACTAAATTTTCCGAGTCTTCAACGTTAGCACTGGACGCTGCAGCAGCAGCACGTGACACACGCGAATAATTTTCAGTTTGCTGTTGTCGCTTGGAGATCCTATAACGTAGATAATTTTGTCCCATCAAATTGTTTCTCACTGATGAGAGAGGTTCCGTAACTTGGTTAACAACTGATGATGATGATGGCGATGGTGACGATGATGATGTGGATGCTGACATCGATGTTAATGACCTGGGTAGTGTTATCATTGTTGTGGACGAAAACGAAGTGGTGTAAGGTGATCCCAATGAGCTGCTTCGAGGAAATAATGGTGGCGCTGATGAAGTGGACGCAAAATAGGTTTGCTCTTCGATGGTATTGTTGTTAATATTATTATTACTAGTGTTTGTGCCACTATCGATGTGATCGCCAACTATCATCGCAGTTACACTGGTGTTTGTGTTGTGTGCAGTGTTGCTGCCGTTGTGAATACCACCAATCGTACCATTACCGATACTACTACTGCCACCAGAATTGGTGTTATTTGTATTGGTGCTGTAGGTGCAAGTGGCTTCGCTCGTAGCGTTATCATTTAAACTTGAGCTAATAAATTTTGAAGGCATAATGATGGCCAGTGATGGTAGCCATACATTTGCATAGAAATGTTCAACAATGATGGTTGCAATCGAGCGAGTTAAATAAATTATTGGTGCCAAAAACAAATAATACATGTGTGCTAATTTTCTTTTTCTCTGTCTCTGCTGTTGTTGTTCGACCTGGCCTTTTACACACAAACACACGCACTCACACGCTGACAAGATGGACCATGAATGCACACAGCTGTGCAGACAAACAGATAACTACGACGACAAGTCAGGCTGGCAGGCAGGCAAGCGAGCGAGGCAGGTTCTATGAATGTGAAGTTTTTATGGATGTTATGAGCTGTGCTTTTGTACGCAGCTGACGACGCCTGTGTGTTACGCTTCAACCACAACCAATACTGTGTCGTGTGTCTTGTTATTGTGTTTGTGTAAAGAAAACGCCTCTTTTCAAAAGCGTCTCTTCAATGCAAAATGTTAACAATTAACAATGATGTTGATAATATTAGTAATGTTGATTCAAATTAGAATAGGGATAAGCGAAGCTTAAAGTGTAACGCTTACACAATATGGGTTTGGCAAGCTTCAACTGTTGAGCCACAAACTGAGTCCCTAAGATACGTTTATAGTTAGTATCGCGCAAATCAAATAGTTTTGTCTAGTTAGTCAAGATTTAAGTTATGGGATGAATCACTAAGATGCTTCATACTGTGGTTAGTTATATAATTATGAGCCTGGTAGTAGTCGATTGCTTGATGAGGTAAGGGGTGGCCCGTTGGTTAACACAAGGGGACACAATAGTAAAAAATGCACTGTTTAGTACAGTAGTGATTAAGCTACAGAGGCATCCCCAACAGAAGCTGTCTGTCTGTCTATGCATGTGCGTATGTGCATGACACCCCCACTGATTATGGGCGATGATATTTTTGTTTTTTTCGGTCTTAAATAATACATGAGTGAGTGGTACGTACGTGAGTTGTCTTGACGTGCCAAATTGTAGGGTTTGATAAAATATGCCGGTGCCTGACAGTGGTTTGATTGATACTGTTACGCACGCTGATCTGTCTAGGCCTATAGCTCAATCTGCAGCTAGAACTGAGCACGTTCGTCGTCTGTCTATGAGTTGACTGTTGACTAGCCAATAAATACCTTCTCTGATAAATCAACGATGATAACTAGAGCACTACTTTGATAATTATTTGTTTGTTTATTTATCCATGTGATTGTTTTCAGTTGCCGTTGTTCCCGTCTATTCCGATCTGTCTTTGGAATCTGTTGTCGATACAAAGTGAAATTCAGAGAGTGTCAATGTCGATTGACAATCGTCATTCAACTGCTATTTTGTATACAACGGATATATAACAATGGATATGTGAAAGATTGAAGTCTGTGAAATTGATAGATCGAGCCTCAGGTTGGATCGATCATCGAACCTAGATTGTATGGCGCACGCTAGTCAGCCGCTAATCATTAGTTACGCTAATGATGATCCAGGCTGCATAGCTGAACCGGCAACGGAAAAAGCGATGATGACAATCACGAGATCAGAAGGTGCGCAAGTGCATTTCCTCGAAATCTTGATCAAGCGCTCACGTTCTTAGATTACACCCATCTCTATTAGGAGAGGCAAAAAGCGACTTGTAAGAAGAAGAGAAAACAATCACACATATCTGCAAATATTACGAAGCCGATGAGCGGCTTGATCTTCCATACAGATCGATATGACTATGACGAAGGAATTATTGTTGAGAAATCTATCTATGAGCATGAGTTGGCGCGTTCTCGCGCAGCATATAAATAAAACTCTATTGGTTAGATTATTGACACTTTATATCGTGTGAAATAGCTAATCTCAGCTTATAACTTGTTCAGCAAGCACTTAATTTATTCAACCTTCACTCGTTAGCTCACTGCCTTACTCGCAAACATGCATAGTGTCTATATACAGCGTTGATCATACACGCACAAAGAACAAAAATGTAGGGATCTAGTCGTGTACTGTACTGAAACTAGTGGTTCTTTGCCATTGCCAATGCCAATGCACTGCCAATGTGCATTGTTGGCGTCAGCGAACACAAGTTTCTGAACACGTATTGATCTATCTATCCGCTAACAGCTGTCCGCTATCAGAAAAGCTACAACAAAAAGTTGATCACTTTCGCTCCTCGCTGTAAGCTAATCAATTGTGTCTACGAGATTGTCTATGAGTGGCGAACGATGTACAGGTGCGTAGTGTTGTATTTCATTTACATACGCACGTACGTTCGTTCGTATGTAAGCTAATGTTCAACGGTTGGTCAATTGAGACGACGACAGTCAAATATGAACTGACGGCCATTCAACTCTAGCAAATACACAATTTTGTCTCGGTTCATGAACGGCGACAACTAAAAGATTAAAGGACTAAGGGCCATGTACATTGCATGCAAAGATCTGGGTTTAACTGGCTGACTAGCCAGTTGACTGACCGTATGTGTCTACTTGTTCGATTGGTTCAGTGGCTTACACATTTTTCTTTGAGGGTTGTTAACATTAATGTCAATTCTGGTTTGTACCTTTCTGTCTACATTAGCTGAGCAGACAGCTGGTCAAACAAATCAAATTGACACGAGTCGCACTTACGCGTACGAGGTGGGACAATTGAAGCAATTTGTGTCTTGTCATATTTGTTACACAGCTATTTGATCGTCTCTTCATTTGACTATTCGACTATAGTTTGCCATACTTGTTGGCGTCTCTGTGCACTCTACTTACCTATGAAGTCGATATGTGCTGTAAATCAATTCGAACAATAATAATCTTAATAAGTACGTGCTGCGAGAGGTTGATTGTGTTCACGCCAATCTTGTGTTGCCCAAAGCTAATCAACAGTAATTTTTTTTGCAGTTACTGAACACCCACTGTAACCTTCGTGTTATGGTTTGATTGAATGAAACAGATTGAAACCTCATTCTTTTAAACAATCCTCTTTTTAACAGTGTTGGATGATTTTATTTTTTCTTACGTTTGAAAAATTTTGAATTTTGAGTTGTGTCTGTTAGCTATTTCCTGGAAAATGAGGTGGAATTATAGAAGGTAGCCTTGAAGCATAGCATGGTTTCAAGATGAACAATAAGATGCCGATGTTTGATCATCAATTTAAACCTAATTAGTACTACGTGAACGCGAAACGTTGATCAATCAACAAGTGCAATTACGTTTACTTTTCACTTCCAGGGATGAGATCGATTGCGAAACAGACTGATGTGTGTCACTGCAAACGCTAAGCTCGTTGCTTAGATTGTTCAGTAATTGTATTAGCTGCAGTCATTGATGTTACTATTGCTGTTGCACTGCAACACAACATCAAGTGGCGTTAGACATAAAGTAACGGTTATGATAACCGCATAGAGCGATGGAATATTCGAGATAGAGAATAACAACTACGGCAAAACCTTACCAATCTGGTGTTGGCAATGTTGCATACTTTTTCATCAGCTTAATGCCTTATCGCTTCAAATGATGCAAATGGCAAGTGCTAGCTCACTGCTATCTTAAGCGGTACCATTAACAGTTATGACGCCACAGGTGCTTTGCTTCCCTCTGCAACAACTTACTGCCACACGCGCGTGCAGTACGTTGTGAGTTGTTGTAGCTGTTTTCCTTTGTTTCTGGCTCGTTGTTGGTCGACTAATGGCATGCATGCTTTCACACGTGTACATAGAGACAGGTTGCATCCCGTTATTGTTGTTGAAAATCATATTATCAATCATATATAAACGCTTGTTTTTTATTTTTACGCTTGAATCCGAAAATCTTGCAGCGCCGTTCATTTCACGTATACATATCAACTTGTTGCTTGAGTCGGGGATTGAACATAAAGATTTGTCAGTTATTACTCGTTAGTATTGCCGTGAGAGCCGATAGCAGTCACTGTTGTCAAGCCAATCAAGCTGCTATTTTATGTGCAAGTTTGCCTGTATAAATTGGCCACCAATCTGGTTACATTGATCTGTGTGCAATGTATGAATATTTACAACAAGAGCATTGTAAGTCGCTTAAACTTGAAGCGAGTTCTAAGAATGTAATGAAGAGAGCTTTATCAGTCTTTATCAATAGATTTACACTCATTGGAAATAATGACGACATTGCTGAGCCTAGATTTATTTGAGTGTTTCGCCGTTCGATTGTTTCTTTCCATTTTAGAAACACTTTATTCTAGACTCTTGATACTTTAGAGGAGATACCATGTAAAAACAATTGGAACTGCCAAACGAATATTAATTCCAGAGCGTTGTTAAAGAGAATCAATCAAATAAGAAACTAAGTGCAAAAAAAACGATCCATTTTTTTTATTCTAGTTTATTTTGCCACAGGAACGCTTGCTCAGGTCATCATGACGTTTGTTACAATTCGGACATTGTAACAGTATCATGTATGAGCTGAGTTCGACGCACAATCTTTCGGACAATCTCCAGTAGTAAATGAGGGCGATCGCACGAATATGCTCGAGTATAATTTGTTGATTAGAAACGTTCTACATTCATTTTTTGTCATTCCAAGTTGAGCAATCTCTTGCATGATTAGCTGCATATCACAAGGGCATTCTAAAGTATTCTGATGGAGAAAATGTACCATCTTGGCATGGACATAGATGGAAAATTCGTGTCGTGCATAGTCAGGTCGCATTAGCAAATTTTTCAATGAATTTGCAGCAAGTTTATCACGCAATTGGTGTGCGGCCTTCAATAGTCGGTCAGAGTTTAAGAGGCTCGTCGGTTTGTCATTATATTTTATAGTATTGGCCCAAAATACAAACGAAGAGGGAACTGATATGGAGTTTATGTTGGGTAATATTTTTTGTTTTTTGCGTCGTTCGAATAATTTCTCAAGCGCTAATAGCACATTGTCAAATATGACAAGGGATGCATTGTAGTCAATCAATTCAGTTTTGTCGAACAGTCGTTCGTTGGTATTCTCATCTTCATCAATTTCGTCAATGTTGCCACATTTGGCTAACACATACATGAACATTTTGGTGGCTATGCGGAAGCACCGATCAGATTCAACATCAAATACTCTATCGGCGTGACCAAAAAACAAAGTAGCGACGGTCTCATAACTCATCTTATCGTTGAGGTTATCTGGAGCATTGAAATCGACACAAGAACATAAATCTGGAAAGCAGTCTGCGCACGTCGGTTCGCGTATGATTGCTGCCGACCGCTGTCGGTCTCCAAGAGTTTTCTCTGAAGTGAAAATGCGATCACGTAATTCGACTATTGCTCTGTTAGTGTGTTTTTTGTTGTGAATTAATAAGAGCGTGGCAGTGCAATAATCTCGAAAGAAGGCGTCCCAGGTTTCGCCCTTAGTCTTCTCTAATTGATCGAATATTTGATCACAGAAATTGATTGGTCGGTCTCGGTCCCTAACAGCACCGAAAAGGGCATGATACGTGTGAAGAACTCCGTGAGTGGCTACGCTCACGGCCATAACAAAGTCATCTTCAGCCATGAGCCGGAGATGTTCGGCCCATCGACTTAACAGTTTAATGAGTCGAATTACTCGAAGTTCTGGATTGGATTCGATGTCAGGCGATACTTCTATCTGCATTTGCAGGGTAAAGTTTCTGTTAGAACTTAGCAGAGTGATGATCCAATTGTTGACACACAACATTGCAGGATAATAGGCATCAGTGTTGAATAATAGGTCGGCGTGTTTGAGAAATAATTCTATGTATTTCCAGTTATTGGTCGCGTACATATGATCGGTTTTCCCTATGAAGTGAAACTCTGCCAAATACAGAGACAATTCAACAACTGTCGGGCAATTGATATGCCTTTTGTGTTTGTGCTCGGTTGCTTTCTCTAATATAGAAATTTTTTCTTCAGCAACAGTTGTAAAGTACCACTGGGCGCACGAGAATAGCCATTGAGAGAGATGATCTTTGACTGACCACCGATTTTGTACAGGCTCGGGTGAAATTTGTAAATCGACTATGCGAGACCTTTGAACGAAATTTTCGATCGCCTTTCTAACATGCCTATCTGAGTGTGCTTCTTTGAGACGATCGAATATGGTGAAGTTGTACACTTGCATGCTCATATCGAAAGAGTCAACGAGTAGATTGATGAGCTTCGTCTGGTAAGAGGCTGGCATCAATAATGGATAGACTTGACGTAAGAGTCGACAATTAGATTCGTTCATAGAGTAATTCTTCACAGTTTCCGACTGCGAAAAATCTATAAGTACTAAAGCATCCTTTATGAGGTGCACATCCAGGTTATCGAGAGCCGAAACAAAGAATAGCTGCAGGTATTTAAATCGTAATGAATCATGCAATGATGATGAATTCAATACGCGCTTAAAATGAATACCTAAATGAATTCCGCTCAGAGAGTAAAAGGCACTTTTCTTATGTTCATCTATAGTTGGGAATGGCTCCTGTGGAGGTCGCAGCTCTTTACGAACTAGGATTATGGCGTCTGTTAGAGTATCGAACAAATTACCAAGCCAAAAATCTTGCAACGTACCCTTCGAACCATTTATGTTTTCTTTCAATGATTCGGTGAGTTGGTAGAGTCTTTGGGTGAACATACTGACGATAGCATCGTGTCGCGGAGAGAAGTCCAATTCAGGACTAATTATCCAATTATGTATAAGTGAGATCACGCCATCTCTATTGGTTCTGGTGGGCAGATTTTCGCGACATTCGTGACGAGAATGTCGTGCCAAAATGTCAATCGTGTGGTCAATATCTCGAAGATCAGGTTCTTGGCCTGTTTCCTGAATAACGTAAAACTCTAAGCGGACAAGAGTTTTGGCGGCCAATCGACGCAATTTAAGATCCCTGCATTTGAGCGTAATATTTCTGAGAGGCTCGAGAAATGGTCTGACTATTCGCGATGGCAGAAATTCTTCCTTTGGTGCGCTTGAAGGATGCAACCTTAACAAAATGAGAATAACAGAGCATACGGCACATGCATTTGACGGTTCAACGCTTTTCTTGATACAATTGATGAATACATTATGCAATGAGGCATACCGAGTGAAGAATAGATCGAATGTGATTGTGTTTTTGTCGTGAATTTCATTTTTGAGTCTTGAGCAGCCAAATACTCTCATGATGGCAGAATCTAGCAACAAGTTGGCCGAGTTTCGTAGAGAAAATGAGAGCGATGACAAGTACTCGATTGCAATCTCTATCACTTGACCCATGAACGGAACTACCTTCTCTCCTAAAGCTTTTTCGCGTACCAATGCACGTAAAATGTTCAATGAATGAATTTGTTGATAATCTTTCGATTCAGAACACTTAACTATTCTCAACAAGGATTCGAAGACATATTGCAATTGCACTGAATCATGCCGATGCTCAGAGACCAATATTGCTTGAATAATAAAAGGTAACCCAGCCGAGCGACGAGTGACAGATGACTTGAGACAACGCACCTTAAGCTTATTGTCGCCGTTTTCGTTGATATTGTTGTCTTTCTGATCACCTCTCTCAAATTCTGTCAACAATGATTTAAGGCTTTCAATTAGAGTTAGTCTCAACTCTTTAGAGCGCCAGATCTTCTTCGTAACTTGCACGAAACCATGATAAGCTTGTTCGAAAGCTCCTCTATGCCTGAGATTGCGCAAATAGAATTGAAAAAATTCTATCATTTTCTTGACAAGCGCAGCATCGATGAGAGTCAACTTGGGAACATATTTTGGGCTACATTTCTCGTTGCCTAGCCACCAGAAGTGTTCACATAAAACACCCATGATGAGTGACGTTTCCTTGATAGCTTTCCAGCCACTGATTAAAAGTAATTGTGATGTTATAGATATAAGTTTTGTGTCGGACATGTCGGGTGCATTTTTAAGTGCCGAACTCAGCGCCTCGATAGTTACTGGCTCGATGTCCATCGGGACGTGACCAATTGATTCAGGATTGAGGTTGCATACTACTTCAGAAACAACATGACAGCCTTCGATTGCTGACTCAACAATGCGACAAAATAACTCTTTCCACCTAGAATGATCAATAGACAGGTGTGTATTATCGAGGTCAGTTAAGAGACCGCGTACGCATGTGAGTCCCGGAAATATAGGATTCTCTGACATTCCATGGAGGAAACTTGCTTTGGTTAATGCAATATTGCGTTCAATCTTGGTAATTAAAGTATGCAAATGATGGAAAGTCCATTCTTCTTTGGTGTTAAGCGTTGAGTCGAAATTCCATTGTTCGCGGTATGAGACTTTTACGACTGCAGCAACGCTGGATGTCAATAAAAATAAATGTTTAGCTTTGTCACAATTAGCCGGATTAATTGTTTCGCTCAACTGATTGGCAATATTGAGAAGTTCAGAGAATCGGCTGTAGCTCAATGGTATGTGTCCTCCTACTATAGCGGATGCCAGCAAACTTGCCGCCATAGCACGATTACCTTCGAATGTATCGTTGAGACAACCGAGTAGTGGATCACATAAATTGTGAAATGTGTCCAGTACATTATATATTGGTTTCATTTGGTCTAGAACAATCTCAAAACTATTTGCTTTTTCCACAATCGTGACGCACATTTCGTACAATTGCATCAGGAGGGTCAGACTGACGAAGTAGGCACCAAAATGGGCATTGCTATAAATTTGATCACAAAGTAGATCATAGATCTTTTGTATATTGGTAGCATAAAAAGTGGTGAGGGTGAAAAGTTGTTGAGATTTCTCACAATCAGGATCATAACGGAATCGCTTGTTACGAGCAAACTCGTTGAAGCTTTTCAAGTAACTTTGTTCAATTCTCTCTAGTAAACGTTTGGCGCCTGTAACGAACTGTTGGCGCAATTTGGCCTCTGTAAGTTCGAACGCATGTCCGAGTCCTACTATAAGTCTCCACATTTCAATTTTGGTCACGTTTTTGGTTGTCTCGAATGATCGATTCTCACAGACGAATTGAATATGGCCATAATCTCTAAGTCTATGCAGATCAGGTAATGGAGTATAATCGGAATCTGGTGGAGGTGGTGGATCATTGGTGGTGGCCGACTCGTCAAACAACATGTTGAATGGTGAGCGATTAAGATCTTTGAAGAATTAAGTGAGCTCTGTCAATGATAAACGGCGTGTCTCAACGAGCAAAGGGTGTTGTCGATGTAGAACGAAGAATGTCGATGGATCAAGTTGAATCTAATTATGCGATGAAGTGATGTGACACTAACAAACTACCGGATGACTCGATCGAAAAAGCACAAAAATCGGCCTACAACATTCAGGATATTTAGAGGAAGAGTAATATGACAACGTGCAAGTTAAACGTGATAGAATATTAATAAACCGGCGGCGCCGGCGACAATGCGGAGCTTTCGCGCCTCGAGCGCACTATTCAAACCAACAATATTATGATGCATTCGGCTTACGCAATCATTACGAAGGCATACAGCCAATGGGCTCGTTGCTCTCTTGTTGGGTGCGTGCCATTTGACGGTAACACTTGTCAAGTCTTTCATTTACAGCTCCGATCGCCTGATTGAGCACCTCTTTTTCGCGTATTATACCCTCGCACTCATCTTTTAATGCTTTAGTGCGCGGAGATATTGATGTGAACAAATCGCGTAGTGTTTCGACATTACGTATTACATTGTTTGTCGCTCCCAACAAGCGGCGCAAATTATCACTCTGGGTGGCCAGTGAGTGCCTCAATTGTTGAAATTCTTTTTCCTTAGGGTGCCTTATTGTTGTAATTGTTGTTGATGAACCCATGATCGACCAATTTATGAGATCAGGAATGCTGTTCAGAATGTACCCAAAACAAACAGATGACTTGTTATTAGCCTGCAGTTTCCTGTGGCCAGTGGCAGAACTGCTGTGTGTACATCTTATAAATGAATAAGACTGCCCCGAAAATACCAACAACCGACATGAATGTGTTTGTTTATTCAAGCTCTCGATCGTTTTCACATTCACATGCATAAAAAAGATGAAGTACTAAAGAAGTGTCCATGATCACATATCATAGATGGCTCCGACACCAACTAGATCTCAAGACCAAATGACGGTGATGAAAGTACGCAACGTTTGCGACATCGGCAATGAGTTTCTCTACAAAGCTGCCCACGAACCTACGCTAGGATGTTACCGAATACAAGAGCATAGCCACAAGACAGTGCCCACCTTATTAGCACAAGGTTCGCATTTGGAAAAGAATATACAGAATCTCAATGGTTGCTTATATGATCTTGATTACACACATCGCGTACTCAAAGATATTGAACAGGCATCGAAACGATCGTCTTCTATCAGAGAAACCCTGTCTAAATTGAGTGCCCAATTGAAGGCCTCGAAATGAACACATCAATGCACACAGTGTTTTTGACAACAATTCACGGTATTCCAAATTATCTTAATAGCAGGCAATATAATTTATGGAAGATATTTAGTTTTATTTGCAAGAAGCACCGCTTGCGAGATCTCGCGAACGATGACCAAGTGTCTCGTGAGTGTGTGTTGCAAATCCTATTAGAACATAAAACTCGTGTTAGTGCCGCAAACATGTCAAATAGCAATGCATAGAGCTTGTCGATCTTGCATGAGGTCATTTTTACGTTGTGGTGTGTTCTTCGATGCCAAGTCCATGGCAAATGCTCCGAGTGGTTTCTTAAACATATGATTAAAAATCTTACACCCAATCGTCCGGAGATAGTATTAAAAAGTTGTTAAGATACGACATTTGAAAAAAAAATCAATCATTATTAGTTTGTTGTAAATTACTGACTAGTTGTCGCTGTCGGGAAGCTACTGTTGTTTGTTGTGTTTGCATTGGAGAGATATTTGGCATCGGAGTTGACTGCAGCTGGAATAATTGATAATTTGAGTTCTGATCGCTTAATTTGCTCAGCCGGTTTAACCGAGAGATCATTAGACTTGATGGTAGTTATCAATGAATTGTTACTTTTCTGCGTGCTGTTAGTGTGAGTTGTCGGAGTTACAGAGCTGGCAAGGGCATTATTACTCTCGAGGGCCTTGGAGTATGAGCTTTCCAACACAGAGTCGTCGGTAGTAGATGCTGACATCAATGATGCAGGTATTTGTTGTTGACTGATGGGTTCGAATACTTTCTCACTATTATCACTCACAGGTGTAGTGTTGCTTTTCGCACGTGCATCCGTTTCACCGGTACTAGGTTGATCTGCATTGCCAGAGTTACGATCGTTAGCGACTATAGATGATGTTGATTGTTGATGGTTAAGCCTGACAGTTTTTGGACGTTTGGTCACTGATCCTTCGGCCGAAGAATTGTGAGATTGGCTATGAGATCTGTTGCTTTTGGATGATCGGTGCGAATCACTGCCTTGTGTCCTGGGTGCCTCATTAGTGTTAGCAACAGTGAAGCTATTATTATTGGTGCTATTATTGGCATTACGTTTACTCGATCCGCCGGACGCTATGTTTGCTGACATATTTGACTCTGTCGACTGCGAGTTAACAGATAGATTTTTAAGTGCCGACGCGGCTTGTGCCGGTGGCAGTGTTGGCGGTGGTGGTGTTGTGCAAACTATAGAATTGCTCATATTTGATTGGATCTCTGCTTTGTGTTGAGGCATTGGGATGGATTCATTCAATGAATTGCGAGACGAAAGAGATGCAACTTGATCAAACATGTAGAGGCGACGTGAATCGATTGGCATCCGAGATCCAGAGAGTACTGATTCCAATGAGGCACTGCCGAGTGAGACCGAGTTCGAACCAGCGCTCGACATGGAGCCCGACACAAGCGAATTAGCCAATGACGCTAACGGATGTGGTGAGGCTCCAAGTGCTTGTAAGGCGCCAGGCATCAGACCGGCCATCGCTAAGAAATTGGCCATATCAGAGCTTGAATGATTTACGGCACCAAATTGATTGCCAAACTTATTGAGCGAGTGTCCAAGGGTATTCGATGATTGACCAAACATAGTGGTTGCTGTGGGAGGCGGTAGTGGCTGTGGCCCGGCCGCAGAAATAGGCACTGAATGTTCACAATTGAGATTGAGCAGGTTTTTATTAATAAAGAATTAAAATGAATAAAATGTTCTAGTAATCATTGATAGTAGTTTGGATATTCGTTAGAAATAATCAAAGTACCTGAAGATGAATTTGTAGTACCTGAGCCGGATGAACCCATCAAGACTGAGGTCGACTGAGCGTGCGAATTGTGAGTGACAGTTGATGACAGAGGCATCGATAAGAAGGAAAACGGAGACGGTGATAGATTTTGAGCCAACAAAGAGGCGGCAGCCGCTGTGACCGACGATGAGCCCATCCCGGGTGAATGAGAAACGCTGTTTGTTAGATGGGCACTCGGGTAAGGTGTTGAGGCAACATTGGTCATTTGGAGATTGTTAAGGCTTGCATTGGCGCCAGGTGAAAATTGACAACTGATAATAGAGTTGAGTTCGTTGGGTGTGACTTGCTTGGCTCGATCCAATGCCACTGCCACTTGTTGCTGATGCTCGCGATCCAAGTAAGGCAACAATTGCAATATGATCGAGCTGAGTCGTTTGCATATTTCGTTCTCTTTGCACAATGATATATTGAGACCATATGACATTTCGTAATACATGATGTAATGACGTTGCATTTCACTTTTTTCTGCGCTCATCTTGTCTAATTCATGCCTCATGATACTGTATTGAGATTGCAATGATTCAAATTCATCTTTGATCTTGTTACAGCTCTCTAGCACACCGTACGGTTTTAATAACGATTGTGAGAGGGCCTGGTTGGGCGCTGTAGTCGTCGTTGTTGTGCCTGTTGACGTCATTGTTTGGCTACTGTTTTGATTATTGTTGTTGGCCACTGTTCGTGGTTGACCATTAGGTGCTAACTGTCGCTTAGTAATGATGATCGGTGTGATTGAGATTGTTGAGTTGTGTACAATATAAGGTTAGTCGAAATACTGATGCTCAGCTTTAGAACAAACATATACATATATAGAGAGATATATTGTTGTTGTTCATGGTCGTTGTCGTAACGATGATACTTACGTTTCCTTTCGGATTACGGTACATGTCTTTCGAGGTGTAAACAATGTGACTAACGATGGATATCACGATGAATAAATAGTTGACGTAAGATTGAATAGTTGGTTTAGTCTTTTGATTGAATATTCACACAGAGAGTTTCAACAATGAAAAAGTTCAAGTGAAACACAAATCAAGTAGACTGTAAATAGTTGTTGAATAAAACAAAGCAGTGCGCTCTTGTCAATAAATCATTGACAACGAAAAACAGTTGATATAAATCTTGACAACTTAGATGACGACCACAATATCGACGTCAATGTCAACGATAAAAAATATAATCATCGACAATCTTTAGCGTCCAAAAAACAATAAGATAACGCAGATAGCCTCAGTTTGGTGTAACAACGATCGGTCGACCCCTGTGTTGACGACGAACGGCTTGAGCGAACGATGCGTCGAGAACGGACAGACGAACGCGCTGACGGACGTACGTGAGCGGTTTACGCTACGCTTAGACGCACCGTTCCCACACGCACACGCGTTTCAACAAGCGAGCGAGCGAACGAACTGATTGCGCAAACGACGAGCACACACACACAGACGATGAGCTGACAACCAGCTGATTGTGAGCGCGTGTTCGCTAAAAAACACACACAATCGTTGCTAACGCTGGTGACGTTTATGTTAACACTATCACTTTATCGCGACTTCATTCTGTTTGTTCTTTGAATCGTCATCTATCGTTGGGCTACCAAATATCACTCAATTATATTTGTAGTTGAGTATGTTGAATGTAAAAGATGAACATCTTTAAAATTTTCTTAACTCTGTTGTTCTCACTCTTATGTGTGTCCGTTTGATCTTATCAATATATTGTGACATTGTGCCAGATTTTTTGCTTGTATTGTCACCTTCTGTCATTGTTATAGTGAGCTATCACATAATAATTGAGATTAGGTTGGTTTAATCAATGTTTGCACTGTGTGCACTAACTGACTTCCAAGCAGTAGTACGAGCCGATGATGATTGAAGATTACTTACATGATTGAAGATTAACTACACACGCCTAACACGGAATGAAACTAAGCGAGAGCGGCAAGATTGACGCAGCATTTCGACGAGCTGCTTTGTGGTGGCGCCAAACTCTATGTATCTTGTGACTGTGCCTCCTGAATAACACAACACAACACACGACATGAGTGAAGACGATACACGATCTTGGCTGGTTGATTCGCCACACGTACTCGGGCTCGCTTATGATTGTCTTCTTCTACATTGTCGTGCACTATGGTGAGAATTAGAGTAGTGATGAAGATAGAGCCAGCACTGAGGTTAACTAGAATTAACTCTCTAGTTCTGTAGTTGATCTTTGGTTCTCTATGATGATGGCTATGATGATGTTAGTGTGTGATAATAATAACAATAATAGTAATAATAATAATAATAATAATAATAATACTCTTAGAGAAGTTTTATGATTGATAAAGCAGGCCTTTGTCATGCATTCGCTTGTGGTGCCGGCAAGTGAGCGAGTGCAGTGCTAGCTTACGTGCAGTGCGTGAGTGAGTGAGTCAACAGAGTGTGAGCATAGCCAACGTTGGCAATATCACTTTGCTTATCATAATCAAGCTTGCTGGCAATGCATGCGAACTGCGGATGATCACAAGCAACAACACGGCACATGCATCTCTAGATACAAGATCAAGTGCAGCATGATGAGCAACAATATGCGTCGATAGGCAGCTATTTATGGTGCATGAAGATCCGATTTTGTTGCTGTTGCTGATGCTGATGAGTGGCAACAACAACTACAACACTTGACACACAAAAGCAATATTCTTTGCTTTGTATTCTTATGCTTGTAATTTGGCACCCGCCAATAGCTGAGCAACAGGAAGCTTTGTTTTTAGCAGGAATGCATCTGACATCGAACTATGAACGTTACCGCTACCGCCTTAACATCGCTACTAACTATCGCTACTAACGCTATGTTGCGTTACATTGCGTCATGCTAACCTAGTGCTAACATGCTTGGGATGATTGTTAACTCACGAAGGATTGTCATGAATGAGACACACAACACTATACAAATTAACTGAGTGGAAGAAAACGGAACGTAACAACAGAGCAGAGCAGAGCAGAACATTACATTACAAGGCATGACATGATGTGTTAGCCACGGCATTGTGCCATGCATTGAAGGTAGGTCGCTGTCGTCACTGTAGCAATTGTCAAGTAGAGTTTGCCAAACAACAACAGCTATTCACACGTGTAGTGCTGCATGCTTTTACAAGCACCGGCGCAATGGCAGCAGGTGTAGCAGCTAGTTGTTTTTCAATCTAATTCTAATTGATACGCACTAATCAATGCATTGCTGAGAGATCATTAAATCGATTTGTCCGTCCTCGAAATCGAGTTTCTCCCGCAACTACGATAAATAAGTTTCAGAGTTTAGTCAGTCACGCGAATCAGCCACAACAAGATGAGCGATTAATTGTTTGCACGCACAGACGCACGTTCGCCTTGATGAGAAACTGATATTACGTCATGCACAGCGACGACGTGCTAATCTCATCAACATGATATGTTGATTGTCGCTGTCTAAACATTGTCTACTAGCTTTGAGTGTGTGTGTGTGTGTGAGCTACACAAGAAGTGTAACACAAGATTGTGCATCAACTCACAGTCAGATTCGTCAGAGGTTGCGTTCTGTTGTAATGAGCATGAAAACATGATGCATGACAATCATCTCAATCTCAATGCACATTATTCGTCCTAATGTTCAATGTGTGTGAGCAGATTTAACGACGGAACAGACTCGACGGCGATATAAACAAACAGCGAAATGACGAGTAGCTTGCAAATGTCAAGAACATTACAGGCGAGTGTTGAATGGCTCGGCATCGAACGTTACACTTGTAAGTTTGCATTTGAAAGCCATTGAAAGTGTGTGCAAAAATGTGAATCTATGAAACGCCAGCGATTGAATAAATATCATATCATTAAACCAAACGATAATTTATCTTGATGTATAGGTCCTCGTCTAGCTATTTGGCAATAAAGTAGTAACCAAGTATCGAAAATACTTGGTTCAATTTACATTTGATATAAACAAACAAAATATCAATAGGAAACCATTGAAATAAAAAGCAATCGCAATAGTGCAATCGAGACTTCTTCACTTACATTTGATTTGTTGTCCGTTCTTTCGTTGATCGTTGATTTCAATTGTTGGTTTTGTTTTCCTTCTTCTTGTTCTATTTTATTTTCTGTTGGGTATTCATCCACTTCACTTTCTAAACCTTGATCGAATTTCTTTTCTTTGACTGACAACACTATATTTAGACCATTGACTTGTACTTTAATGCTAGCGGTGGTGGTGGCAACGGCGGCGACGACGACGACGACGACGACGGCGAAGTTGGCAGAACGAAGAGATCTAGCGCGTGCTGCTTGCGCGTGCAGACACGTATTATATCTGATGACGAAATATAAATAATTTGGGCCCACACTCACACTCGCGCTCACGCTTACGCTTACACGAGCACACGTATATACGCACACACAGACAAGCAAACACACGCTCACAAGTACACGCACACTCGTGCACACGCTCAGCTAACAACTAGCGACGACGACGACTTGACGATTGACTTGTACACACGCTCTGTCACAGGGCAAGCTAACACACAAGCTAAGCTAAGCTAGCACATTCTCACATTGTATGTTCATTGACGTAGTAAGCGAGCGAGCGAGCAAGTGAACACGTGTGCGTTGTGAAAATTCCGTGAGGCCTTTTGCGTTTGTGTAGGCCGTGTGTGTGTAGCGAAACGCTTCTTTCTTCGAAGACGCGCACAAACACACAATCGAGATAGGGAGCACAAAGAGAGCGTGTCTCTATCTCGATTACAATGCGACTTGACACTTGACGACTGGCTTGAGTGTTAGTGAGGCCCCCAACGACACACACACACAGAGGCGCGCACGCACGCTCACTGTATACTGGCCTGAACAGTTTGTGGCTGTACGGTGCGTGTGTTGGCAGCCGACGTGAGTTAGCAGCGTATTGCTGCCACTTATTTGCCAACAAACGGAGTATATGGTGTACGCTACAATAGTCTGTATACAATAGTGCACAGTACAGTGTATAGTGTGTTACGGTCCCCGGGTAATGCTATTTAGAGGCTGCTTTTTCACTGGCCTCAATGGCTGTGTGCTCAATGTGTTAGGTGTCGCGTGCGCACGCTCACTGTATGCTCGCGCTCGTCTGCTCTCTTTCTTGCTATTATTGTTTTAGGCCGTACGGTTGTTGTTCGTTCGTAGTTGGTTCGTTCATTGATTCGTTCGTTCGTTAGTTCGTTGTTTCATTCGTTTGTTCGCTGTGAATCGTGGGCCATGGGCCATGTGAGGCCCATCAACATCAACAACAACGACAACATAGCTAACAGCCCCAACAATAACTATAGTCACAGCCACAGAGATATCAGCGTCAATAGAAGTGGAAGTAGTGGTAGCGCCAACAACAGCAACAACAACACTGACTGCACTGACGTCTACAACATCATCATCATCGTACACACACACACAATCTCATCGTAGCTGGTGGTGCGCTGGTAGTGCGTAACAGTACACAGCGCGCAGTATGTCGTGAGAATGTCAGTGTTACTGTTAGTGCGTTTGTATGGTGTGTGTGTGCGCGCGTGTGTGTGTGTGTGATGTGTTTGGGGCCACAATTGCAATCCGAATGCCAATGTGTGCGTCGCGCGTGCTAGCACGTCTCTGTCCCCGCAATACAACACAGCACAGCACAACACGACGTATATAACGCGTGTGGCTCAACGCAACTCAAAGAGCAGCAGCTTATTGTTGCTCGTTGTTGCTGAACTCTTTTCGATTTAGCCCAAGTAACGAACGAAAGAACAGTTTCACTTCTCACTAAGCTTGTTCGCTCGTTTGTTCGCTCGCTTGCTTGTCTGTTTGCTGTGTGTTTAGCTGTTAGTCTCCGCCGACCGTTATGTCAGTGTCTTCGAGTTGGCTTTCTCTATCTGTCTGTCTCTCTCACTCGTTGTTGGCAGCCAACACGAGCTTCATGCAGTACAACGAGCTTTGTGTGCTTTATGTGTGTGTGTGTGTGTGTGTGTGTGTGTGTGTGTGTGTGTGTGTGTGTGGTTCGCTGAGTGCGCCTCACTCACACAACAAGCGAGCAATAGTGAGCGGACTGACGCACGAGCAGCGAACACGCATTGGGGTCGCCCATTGACTTAATCCCAAGGCGTCTGTGCTCACTTGGCTTTCTGCTGCTGGCATGTCTGTGGTATTTGTATCCCAGTCACACACGCTCACACGCACAGAGGGCGTAGTTGACATGCCCTTTTCTCCTATCACCAGCATTGCTTGCTTTACAAGTGACTAGTGTCAGTGATAGCAATAGCAGTACTTGCTACCAGCAAACAAGAAGAGGCTTTAGCTGGCTGACTGGCTAACTGGCTAGCTTTTGCACGCCCTTTTTGCCAGCTCGTCCGTTCCTTCGCTCGCCCGCCCGCCCGCCCCATTGACTGCTAGCTCAACTGCCTCTAGTCATTGCCTACTCAATCGCTATGGACTAACCCGACTTTCTGGATGAATGTCCGTTTGTCTACTGTTGTCGTAGTTGTCGTTTTTGTTGTTGCTGCTGTTGTCGTGATTGCATGGCGTGACACGTGCACATGGAGCACGTGCCACACACAAACTCATGCTCATGCTTACGCTTACGCTTACGCTAACGTCGTCCTAAGTTAGCTCGCTAGTTGTGCGAATTGTGTGACACAAGTTGTGTGTGTGCCTCGTTCGAGCACACCGAGCACAACAACCAACACAGCAAGCGTTTGATTGCCATGCTCTTTATCATTGCATGCTGTTTCAATGTAACAGCAGTAGTTGGTGTGGCGTGCGTGCACTCACCACACTCATTTACTATTTGTGCACTCAAAATGTGTGTTCACTCGTTTCATTTCAGCTAGTGCTCTTGAACCGTGAGCGCGCGCGCACGTCTTTGAACTCAAATCTTGTGTGTCTATTTTTGGCCCCTTTCTCCTGCCCCTCGAAATTCACTATCATCGTACATTAAGTGCCTGCTTGTTGTTGCTGTTATTAACAGTTAACAACAAATATCTTAACAAACAGACACGCGTCTCGTACGATGTAACTTCTTGTGTTTTCTTACCATGTCAAATTGCTGCTTACGCTTGTGCAAGTACTTTCTCTTTCTTTCTTTTGAATATTGTCTTTTTGCTGTTTCGTAAGCACCCAACTTAGAGTGTCAGCAAGAACTTTTGATTCGAATTTAAGTTGTACGAACCAAAGTTTTAGTTCAGTTCTGAGTAATAAAGATCACCATAAGTGATTGCACTGAACTTTCGTGCAAAGTGCACTGTGGGAGTATATAAGTTTGCAAAAATTCGTGCGTCAACAGCTTGCACGAATGTACTGTGAAATAGCGCATGATTTAACGGAATATTCTCTTGATAAATTCGCAACTACGCTAATATCACGAAAGACAACAATCTTGGAGTAATTAATTGAAATTAGTTTTTGTTGTTGTATCTCGATATTGTGTTTGTGTTGTCAATATTTGTGTTTGACATGAACAACAGTTACATGCACAATACTGTGCCAACAACAATAACAGTAGCATGGCGCTAATGTGTACATGGTCACATTGAACTATAAGCTCAAGATGACAATTTATTCGAGTCATCTTATTCATAGACGAACATAGACGAAAATATTACATCACTCAGACATGCGTATTTTTGGAAAAAATAATAAACAATAATCAATCATCTTAATTTCGAGTGTACAGACACAATTGATGTGTGCTTTGTTTGCTCCAGAAGATTTGAGAGGATAGAACTTGTTCGTTGGTTCATGCACGTGCAACTCGACCAATAACAAGTGTTTTGTGTGCAAGCCCGGTATGTTGTGACAAGTGCACCATGTGATTGAGGGCAGCAGACACACATCCATGATTGAACCAAATGAAGGAAGAATGATGATTTTAGAAGAAACAATTGCTATTTTCTCAGCATAAAAAGTTTCTTAGCATCATATTATTATTATTAGTGACAAATGTTCAATTTGCTCTCAGTTCGCTGTGACAAAGATAATGATGACAGAAAGTGCTAGTCATTTGATTGTGAATTCAAAAAGTTTGTGGTACGTGTGCAGCTTGTTATAAGACAACAACTAATCGATTAGTCGCTATATAAACGAACGAACGAACGAGCGAGCGGACAACTTTGCGCTCATCTCGAATTGATGAGCTCTGAGTAAATTGCTCTGTGGTGTTTGCGTGCGACAGCCAGCCAGCCAGGCCATGCTCGACGAGTGGCTCATGTGGTCAGCAATGGAATTCGCTTTCATTTGCATCGATCATATCATGTTTGACGTGTCACAAGCAGCAGTATCAGCGACAACGACAACAGCAGCTTTGCTCATCGTGCAGACCAAAAGTTTGTGTTTGTCGCGCTGACCAAAAATTTCGCCACGCATTGCTCGTTGTTGTTTTGGGTGAAGAGAAAGAAGAAAAAAATGACTCTCATGTTAATCGAATGAGACTTTTAAGTTTGCCGACTCAACGGGCTCAGCTGAATTGAATTGAACTTAACTGAATTGAACCGAAATTCAGTGAAATGAACAGACTACTCGTGCTTGACTATCAGAGAGGTTTGATTGGATTGTTTTTTCTCATTACAAGTTTTGCGAAGAGAAAATGTCCTGCTAATCGTCTACATGCATATGCTTATTGTTGTTAACATCGTCTAATGCATGTGTTCAAATTGAGCACACACTCAAAGAAGCAAACTCGTTGTGCACTTGTTGTTTCACTCGTCATATTGTCGCTTGTTCGGTCGTCGATTATTATGAGTGAGATTATGATTTGAGTTATGAACGAACAACACAGTGAATCGATAAAACAGCGCGTTAGACCGATGTGACGCAATCAATTCAATGTCTGAACACTCATTAGTACTCATCCTGCTCACTCGGAAGGCCAGAGCAGGATATTGGTTTTAGTTATTTGTATGCAACAAGTTGAAGAGAAAAGAGATCATCTAAACAACGATGGCCTCGACGATAGAGATTTGTTATCGTCCACACAAATACGTTTGCTCACCGCAAATAACGATTGCTTGCTTCACTTGTGCCACTTGATTGCCACTTGCTCTTAATTACTTGGCTTAGTAATGTTCATTTTCATCATCTGCAGCTATCAATATAGTATGTCGATGGATAATGTCGAATTATTATAGAGCCATCAACACACTCACATTTATCGCTCGATTAGACACATGACGACGACGAGTGTAGGTGAGCCGTAAAGTCCAAACTATATGAGTCGAGTCACCCCCTATGCGAGTAAACTATATATATATATATATATATATATGACGATGATAGAGCGACAGTAATTATGACACCATCAGCATGATAACCGACAGTTAGTTGTGAGTATGATTGGCCTCAAAGTTTCAAAACATTGAGAGCTATGTGTGGTTGAATGATTTCGAGCCAAAATGACCTGTGACGACGTGAGTTATAACAACATGAGCACGCGTTGAAGCGCATCGAAACTTTCACTGTTCATTGTTCATCGAAGTGTGCGTGTGTTGTTTGATCGACGACGATGATGATCACAATGACGATTACGATTACGATCACAACAATTATCATGGACAACAAGTGGTTAGCGCCAAAACTCATCACTCTTTACTTGTGCCAATCAATACACACAATAACGAGCACCAATCAACAAGCCAGAACAGCGAAACTCTGTGCGCGTATGTCTATGTGTGTGTGTGCGTCGCAAAACAAACCCATGATTATATGAAGATTAAGCGCTGATGATGCTGCTGCTTTTTTTGTTCTTTGTTTTAGTGAGTCGATTTGTGTTAGTCAGCACACAAAAAATCGAGCCAATAGAATCAACAGCAACAAAGCGTTAGAGTTGAAAATAATCAAACTTAATCGAGCACGACAAATGCAATCGAATGGTTCAAATCGTATACGCTTCGTTCTCTCTTGGCTTTCTTTCATTTTGAGTGTTCCAGTTTTCAGTATAAACTCATCTCTAATTGTTGCTCAAACGATGAGAGTTAATTTTAATAAAGACAACGAGCTAGTGTCGTAAGTGTGTCTAGTAACGTAAGGCTTGATTAGGGTTAGGGGAAGATGGATCGTTTTATTTATTATTATTCAACTGTGTGCCTAGTCGTTTGTTAGGTCACGTTCGCCGCCGCCGCTGCCAGCATCACTAGCCGTATCGCGACTGATCTATAGCCCACAGGCTTGAGTCACTGTCGGCCAACATCAGAGCAAGCGCCAAAATTGACCTTCCAAAGTTGAAACGACAACAAGCTTTGTTTGCGTTCGTGAACGTTGCGTCATTCAACTTTCGCTACTATGATTGAGTTTCTAACTTGTCATTGGAAAGCCGACTTGAAACTTGACTTGAGGTTTTCTTGAAACTTATGACTCAACAAATGACTAGTAAGCAAGCAAACA
The DNA here is from genome assembly GCA_019968535.1 of Fragariocoptes setiger. NCBI lineage: Eukaryota > Metazoa > Arthropoda > Arachnida > Trombidiformes > Phytoptidae > Fragariocoptes > Fragariocoptes setiger. The sequence goes on along the minus strand of JAIFTH010000091.1, from coordinate 5,662 downwards.
AAGAGATGTTCAGACAGACTGCTCGGTGAAAAACAAAGATGAGAGAATCATTTCTTTCCCTTTCCCTTTCCGTTTCGCTTTCCTTTTTCTTTGTTGTGTGGCGTCATCGCAATCAATTGTTACGCGTACGTAGTGCATAAGTGCGTGTGTGTGTGTGGGTTTTATGTTACGAATACAAATCAACATTTGATTGATATTCTCACACTCACACACAGCTCAATTGATATTCGGTAACATTCTTTCTCCATCCCCATGTTCTTTTCATGTTGATCGGCATGAAGACATGGCAAACTGAAAGAAAAGTTACTAACAAACTAACCAGCGCACGCTCAGGTGATTGATCAGGTGACGAAAACAATCTGGCGCCCGATCAACATATCAGCATACATTGCGAGTAGGAGTGGGCATACAAGTGCTTTATTTACATGATTGTCTAATGTAGTAATAGGCAAAATCAATCGACGGAATAATGCAGCAACCTGTTGTCACTGTGTCACTGTCTGTTGGACAAACGACGACGTCACTGACAACTCACGACCACGACAGATGGTGCAGATTGTGTGTGCCCCACAATTGTGCGGCCGGGTGCGCATGTGCGGCGTGATGGTGCGTGCTAGGCGTGCTGCTGGCGTTAGCAGTAGCGGCCAACATCGAGGCGGCCGCCGCCGCTGCGGTGTCGGCCGCAGCTACGGCTGCGTGATGCGAATGATGCGCGTGATGCGCGTGGTGATGATGCATGGCGGCCATCTGGGCCACGTGGTGCGGGTGCACGTGATGCGCCACAGCCGCGTGATGATGATGGTGCATCGCGGCGGTGGCCATCGAATGGTGCATGGCCGCTGTGACAGCGTACGCACTGGTCGCGGCTGCAGCATTCGCATAAACACTGCCCACTGCCGCCAATTGGTGTGTCGGACTTGTCGTGTTGTTATTGTTATTAGTGTTATTATTATTGTAAGATTGTTGTTGTTGTTGCTGCTGCATAGGTAGGTGGTGATGGTGCTGCTGATTGCTAAGGTGCTGCTGCTGAATATTATTTAAATGTTGCTGCTCATTCGATAATGTCGCTGATAACGAATGCTGGTGCAGGTGCTGCTGCTGTTGATGTTGCTGTTGCTGTTGCTGTTGTTGTTGTTGCTGCTGCTGTAGATGATGCTGCACCATCAATGAAGGGGGCATTGTTGAACAACTGTTGCTGGTATAAGCTATGCTGTTTGCTTCTACCGTGGCCGTGCTGCTGTTATTGTTGTTAGTGTACGAAGACACTGACTGATGAGCACCTGTTGATGTGTGACAATGGCGTGTCGTATCATTGCTACTGGTGCTGTTGTTATTACCGTTAGCACCGTAAGTATTGTTGTTAGAGGCGCGTGAATTGTTGCCGTCACCGTGCATATGATGTGTACGGTGATTGTTGGAACTCAATTTACTCTCATGATGTTTCGACTCACTTCTTGTATTGTTGTCACTTTCACTCGTAGTTGTTGCTTTATATTCTTGGCTGTTGTTGTTGACATTAGTGGTGGCTGTAGTTGAATCAAATTCTCGCGTTGAATCATTGGTTTGTCGTTGTGTTGCTCTTGCATTTTGCTCTGTATCTTGTGTAGATTCATTGTCATCGTCATCATCGTCATCGTCATCGTTAGTGTCGTCTACGTTAGTTGGAGTGGTCATAAGTGGCGGCGGTAGTGGTGGCTGATGGTAAGCACTTATATAGGTGGGCAAACGGTGCGACGTTGTGGCGCCCTGAGACGAAACTGACGATACTGATACAGATGCTGCTAATGATGATGCAGTGTGATGCAATGATGCGTGGTGGTGATGCGTAGTGTTGCCAATCTTGTTGCGCAATATTCGCGATATACTTGACACGGACGGCACGTTGTATTTGTCGCACACGCACTCGGCCAGCAGACGATCGCGTATTTCCCACGCGAATATTCCGGGATCGCGAAGCTTGAGCTGCCGAATGAACGACACCACTTTGGGCGTGGTCACGCGCGGTTTACTGCCCCCAATGGCGCCCGGCAATATTGAGCCTGTCTCATTGAAGCGGGCCAATATTTTCGACACACAACCTGTTCCATTGATCGACACAGACAGACGTTACAGAGATGTTAGTTAGTTCGATAATTTCATGACTGATCAGATCTTCAATCAGATGATCCCAGCGTGAGATGAGCACACACACTTACCGTGAGACACTTTGAGCTGCCGACTGATATCACACGGCCTTATATTGAGCTTAGCCATTTCGATGATACGCACGCGCACGTGATTGGGCAACGGACGACCGTTGACAAAATAGCCGCCTAATTGGTTCATTTCGCCGTACGCTTGACTGCCACTGCTGCTAGTGCCACCGCTCGTGTCCATGTTCTATGTTTGTTTGGCTGTTTGGCTGTTGTTGTTGTTGTTAGATTCGTCGACTTGTTGATATGTTGACTTATTTATCTAGCGCTGCTGATAACTTGTTGCTCCTTTGGGCTTTACTATTATCATTCATTCAAATGATAGTTGAATTGTTTTCAGATTTAGATTATAGAATTGGATTGGACTTTTGTTTTTTCTCACATTAATTTGTGATTGGTGCTGTTGTTATTGTTGTTGTTGTTGTTGTCAATTCGAGATCAAGAACACGTATGAACTCAAACATGTCGAAGCTCAGAGCAGCTCCAACAAATTGAACTCAGCAAATCGACATGAGTTTTGCTCTGAATTAGTTTTGAATAATAGTTATAGCGCATGCGTGTTGGCCGAACGACGCGCTAAATGCAGGCAGCCAGTTGAATGCTGAGTTGGCTTTGTGTTCTCTCTGGCTCGCTCGAGCCTATAATCGTTTGCACGATGACAGCAGCTTCGAATGAAGAAAGAATAAAAGTTGTCTGTTGCTGGCGGCCGATTGTTAAAGAATTGCTGCTGTGTGTTGTAGCTCGTGGTCGATGCAGTAACAAACGAACAAAAACATTAACAACAAATGTGAACAAACAAACAAGCAGACAGATACACAGGCGCACAGGCAAGAAAATTGAAAGAAACGAGCCAACTATGACAATATATCACACGAGCAAGCACGAGCTCATCAGCGACACACACTCATAGCGGCACGCACTCATATACAAATAGAATAGAATAAGATAATAATAATAATCATTGTTGAGTGTGTAAAAGCGCAAATTTGTGGCCACTAAAACAAAGAAAAGCAAAGCGAAGAAACACGTCATTGCAAGCACATTGTCATTGTTTGCTGGCTTGTTCGCTATTGTCATTGTTGTTGACCGCTTGCACCTCCCACGGCGACAAAATGGCCAGCAGCAGCAGCAGCAGCAGCAGCAACAACAACAACACACTGACTAATAGCTAACTAACTAATGCACTAGCTTCAACGAACTTGCTGTCATTTGCTCTAGAAGAAGCTCACTGACCGACTGATCAATGCAATGCACTGCTAACCAAATCAGCAGACAAGAAAGAGAAAGAGAAAAAGAAAGAAGTTGCTCAAAAATAAGAACTACGACAGAGCTACCAATACGAAAGACAAGACAGAGACAAGCTGAGACCAAACGAAACGAAGCGAAAGTAAAGCAAAGCAAACTATAACTAAACTAAATGCAAACCAACTCTTGACACCGTGCAACGTACCAATAATACTAATAATGATAATAATTAGTAGTACGTTATATTCAACTCCGGCCTCAACTGGCTGCCCATTGGCTTCTTGTCACTGGCCACTGCTCAATGCCACTGCTCAAGAAACACTGCTCATGCATCAAGTTGGTGCGAGATCGTCGTGAGCTCTCACATCTCGTGCTCTCACTTAATAATTGCACACAATATATCAACATGAGCGCAGCATCATTCTATGCAGTGGCTGCCATTTCGTTTCGTCTCGTCTCGTGCAAAATCAGTTAATTGTGTGCGATCCTACACACACACTAATTTCATTGTTCACTTCTTCATCTGTTCTGGCATTTGTTTACTTTAGCTTCTGCTCCTGCTTCTGCTTTTAGTTTACTGTTGCTGTTGCTTTGTGTTTGTGACTCACTTTGATTTTCATGTTGACTTTCGTGTGCGTGTCAATGACTTTTCGTTATTGAGTTTGTGACTTTAAGTTAGCATATCTGAAGTTCTGGCCTATGTTTGTTAGTCCAATGAGTGACACTTTTAATTACATTGTGGCCACTAGTGACCGTTGATTGTCTCAATGGCTGCGTACAAATTTGCTGCAACACGTGCTCCATTGTACACATTGTACTCGTTCATTAAACACGTGCTGCGTGCTGTTGACCGCACTCCATCCATCTGTATATCCGTCCGTCTGCCAGTCCGTCAGTCTTCATGAATGTGTACTGATTATTCTCTCACAGCTGATTCCATCGTGTAGTCTCATGTGATTTGTTTATCCTGTTTTTGATATTATTAAACTAAGTTCAAGATGGTCAACTCCAAGAGAGTTCGTACATGTAAACATCTATTGCATGTTTACAATAGCATTTTCTAAAACAAAACACAATGAGACAAAGTTGACAAGTTTTTTATGACGACATACAACGCGTGTCTTGTGTCATCATCAAGACACAAGCGACTCACAGCAAGCGTAAATTTGTTGCTACATTTGATGTCTGTCCTAGCTATCGTCACTGTTAGACTGTCTAAATCTTTGTCTTTGTATGCAGCTAAATCATAGATTAGAACCATCCTGTAGTAAGTCCATTCTGGATCTTTCAAGAGAGAAGAAATCTTTCAAGATTTCAGTCTCATCGCCCAAAGTGAGAATTATTCTCAAGAAGAAAGAAGTCAGAGCTGTTGACATTTTACACAACAGCTTATTTTACAACAGCTAGCAATCGGTCAATCTTAAATACGTAGCACACACACAACATGAAAGTATAAATATTGTGTAACACAATATTGAGGACAAGAAGGAAAAGTGTCTCTTATCTGCGTGACCTATCTGCATTCGCATTGGAGCGTATCAATTGATGATAACACATAGCTTCATATCTTCTCTCGCCCTTTTATTATCGGACGCTAGTGCAAAAGTTAAGATGCTTTGCACTCAAGCTATTTGTATTAGTTTCTTTAGATTGGCATCTAACAGCCATCAATCAAGCAGGCAGGCAGCCAGTTTCTCATCTCTCAAGCCAGAGTAATCAATTCGATATGCAATCAATCCAAGTGTGAGATATCTAATATCTATTTGTCGTCCTTGAGTAATAATTTTTGACCTATAATAAGCATCAAACAACGCTTGTTGGCACATGTAAGTTTTGCTGTTGCCGTCATAATAGCTGCCTACATATAATACTAAGCAGGCATTATATGCAGGCCATTTACATACACAATAAATCAACATCAAAAATCAAGCGCACCGCTACCACTCATTTACAGTACGAATTAATGATATAGTCAATATTCGAAACGAAGGTAGCTACGTTCGATCATTTTCATTTCACTGAATGCTTGTCAGTGGTGGATGCACATTCTGCTGTCCATTGTTTGTGTGCTGCGTCGCTAACCATCGTTAAGTTTTAGCCCAAAATTGATTGCAAACTGTGTTGACTATCAATGTAAAATTTGTCGCAACTCTAGTGCAAGAATTTAGATATGGCACACACACACACACACACACACACACACACACACACACACACACACACAC
>JAIFTH010001114.1:0-10184 GCA_019968535.1 Fragariocoptes setiger | reverse complement strand
GTGTGTGTGTGTGTGTATCCGTGATAAATCAAGTTCATTGTATTGCTCAGTTTTTAAAACAATATCATTGATTACATTCGCTATTAGTTGCCAATAGATTTGAATCAGAACATGTTTCTTGACAAAGTAGGTTAACACCGATGAAACCGTTTTTTGTAAGTTTATCATTGTGAAATGTGGTGTCTTTGTCATGTTGAAAAGCGGACGAGAATCTTTGATATCAAATATTAGAACAAACTTCAATAGTGTTGGCATGACTAGCTTGTTGAACATAACAATCGTTATCCAAAATTCTCATGGAAATTCACGACATATTATATCTGACTGCTGTATGTTTGCTGTTTGTCATTTCGTTGATGTTTCTCACCAACACGAGACATTGTTGAGAAAGCATTTTGAGAAGCGCATCTGGCGTTTAGGATAGTCAGCGTTGAACGAAAGGGGTGCCTTCAATGAGGACGCGAAAGCCGGCATTTGTCCTTGTTGTAGACTGACCCGTCTGCCGTCTACTGTCGTCGGTTGACCATATTGCCCATTGTTGTTGAGCATGATTTGATGGGCGCCTGGTGGGGCCAATTGGCCTGGCACCGGCTCACTGTGCATGGCCCAATAGTTCAATATGGGCTGTGTGTCCAGCGGAGTCTGTGGGGAGCTAATCAGTCGATCAATTTCGGCGTCGCTCAATTTGTCGCTATCTAAATCAAGTAGACGATTCGTAGATTCATGCATGAGCATCGAGTCGATAGATTCATCGGCTCCATTTGAGCCAATGGCATCGAGACCGGTCTCACCAACAACACCGCTGTCACTACCACTAAACATGAAATTGTTATTATGATTCTGATTGTTGATATTGTTGTAATTATTCTTGCTCGACTCAAAAGTTGATGAGAGCATCGACGACGGTGATGAGTCACGCTTTTGTTTCTGCTCTAATGGAATCGGTAGCACTCGTGGTGCGCCAATCTGTGAGCCAATCATTGTGCCGAGCTTGGTTGGTATCTTTTTGTAACCAAAATCGCTGAACACTTGTAGTGGAATCAAATTCTGGGAATTAGCTTGCAACAACGACGCCGGTGACTCACCGGAGATCGTACTTTTAGTTGCTGACATAAGCAATTGTTGTGCTGCTGATTGGCGCCGACTGTCGGAAGCCAGTTCGCGTATTAAAGCATCAGAATATCCGTCTGATTCCTTGTTCAATAGGTTGGCTTTAGCCTGCTCAGTGGAGCTAGAACGGCGGGCACGAGCCGAGCGCTATTATCGCCGACGGTGTGAGTGTGTGTGTGCATTTGTGATAACGATAACAAGTAGTAGTCGATTGAACGAACAACATGATAATAACAAACCATGATTTTGATGATCGATATAATGTGGGTGTTGTCGTGAATAGTCAAATGATAATAATAATAGACAAATAAAACAATGTTAAGATGAATCGATCAGTCAGTAGAACGAAAAGAATCTGGTTGAAAGTAGTTCTGGATTTTCCTTGTGATTTGGATTTGTTCTTCGATCATGAATGTCCGACGGCGTGCGTCAGTGTTCACGCGCCCAATAGCGCCATCTGTAGTCAAAACAATCAACTACATTTTGCATGGATGCACATGAACATGTGAAGTGAGCTCATCATCATATTGATATGATCTTTTATTAAATTGCTATCAAATATGATCAGGCCACGCGGTGTTCATGATAAAATAATTCGGAAATCTAGTTGATTGATTTAATTTACTATGCATATGGATTATGATTTACATGCGCATGCACACGCCCATACTCAGAGGTGTCTCTAACTCATACAAACAACATGACTCAAATTTTTGTTGCCTCAGCAATAACAGTTATATATATATATATATAACGAAGTATCAAAAATGAATCAAATATGTACTCACAGTCAATCGATAAAATCGTTTCGGTGATATCATTGTCGCCAATAGCTCATTGCTTAATAAATTTGGAATCAACGATTGTGTTGTGGACACCATCGGATGCAATTGATTCCGGTAATAGATTGATGCCAACGGTCTATTACTCATTTCCATTTGCTTGTTTATGCCTTGTTCATGCGGTATCATTGAAGCGCCGCTACGATGTGACAATGGGAAAGCAGGCGCACGCAAAACAAACTTGGTACGCTCGTGCGGCTCCTGCAAAGCAATTTGGAGTGCCTCTTCATTGTTGTTGCTGCTACTATGACACTCAACATAGCAAAGGTTAAAAAGTATGTTGGAGATGATAACAAGTGCCACTAATGACACAGTGGCCATTGATTGTTCGTTTGACATTTTCCTTGTATTGTAACTCAACGAGTTTTCAACTTTTCAGTTATATGTGTGTGTATGTATATATATATATATATATATCGATGCTTATGAATATATATCGTCCTTTGTTACACTTTATTGCACTTGATATTGAGAGGTACAACAGCAAAGCTTATGAAAGTTTTCTAATATTAATCCGAGTGCTGTCAAGTGGTGGTGTATTGATGAATAACAACCGCTGCCGCCACTGTTTAAATACAGGTTGAGACATACACTGACTCAGTTTAGAAAGATACTTGCTGGCTTGCTCGTTAGTTGGGATTCATCAATGATCGATCGATGAGTTTCTATTTCTCCGGTCGCTGACTTGTCGTGCAAGCAGTAGTAAGTATTGCTACAATGGTCTCTCTATCTCACTAGTGTAGTGTAGTACTGCTATCAAGCACATACAACAATACAGGCTGCGCAAACACTCAATCCGTTACTTGGAGCGCGCACTACTGTTGTCGCAGATGGATATTACACTGATATATAGTATTATTATTACTTGTTTGTTTGTTATTATCGTAAACTATGTTGGTGAGGTCTTTTTTGACTTATTGCTCTTGTTTTGGCGCGTATTTCTTTGCTTGTTTCAAATTTTTGTCAACTAATTCTGTGTACGTCCAATATCATCAAATATTGACAAAAATAAACACCGATGTTAAGTGATGTACTTTGTATAAGTCTCGCGCGATCCAACTTATTTTGTAAATTTCTTATTGTCAATTTGATCGGTAAGTATTTACTCTGTAGTTAAATGTTTTGCCTTGCCAGTGTTTGTTGGCTTAACTAACACACAAATATGTTTTGAGCAGCTTGCATTTACATCGGGACAATTTTTATACTTGTTTGTTGTTACTGTTTACTTGCTCCCTCCCACTGGAGATTCTCAACTAAATTTCCTGATGCTCAAGGATTGCGAGTCGTACAGTATCGCAATGCTGAATACGCTCTTATATGCTCGTGCGTGTGTACTTCTATGTCGTGTGTGCGCTTCCGTTGATGTAGTGTGACAGTGTGGTCGTTGCGGCACACCTACACACGGCGATAAAAAACAAACAGACAGACACTAGCTGGTGAACCAGCAATTAGACAGACATACTCAGGCTCTCACGCAGGTACTACGTGAATATCGAGTCCCGTAACGGCCGCCAACAGCCAAATGATGAGTGCGCGCGCGCGCCCCATCACAGCCTTCTCTACGGACAACAACTGGTTGATAGCTTTTTTGTTTGTTCCATCAATGTACACGATTTATGTATGTGAGCTGTCAGTGCTGCAAACAATAAGTGCTCACTCATTCGGAAATAGCGTATCTAGTTGCGACAACAATCTGACACACTCTAGTTCCTTCGAAATCCTGATTCAAAATGATGACAGTCCCCAAAGCCTACTCGAAGCTCTGTCACTCAATAGAGCTTTGCTGAGTAGACTATTTGTGAAAACTACATTTACTGCAGAAAACAAAACGCTTAGTGCGATGATGTTGTTATTCATCGTTTCATGCGTTTCTATGAATATAAATGTCCATATTAATGTGTATAGGACTGTTTCTTTTATTCTTGCACCAGAGTTTGGATTCCACAGTGTAAATTTTAACAATGACGTGCAAAAACTTTACTGATTCTGAAAAAGGGTGACAAAATGTGAGCAATTTCTCCAAATATGTCGCGTCGATTATTGGCTCAATCAAGTTGACTGATTGTTTACGTCTCAACGAACAATGTCACATGTTGGAGTCCATTTTTTGTGACTTTGTTGCCGGGCTGTCCAATTCTTGTTATAGTTAATATTGTTGCGGCAGGTATGTTACAATTGAGATCGTGATATCATTTCATGAAAATATCAGGACTGTTTCGTCAAGGATCGACAAGGAACGACATGGGTATGCGTTATCAGAATTATTGGCTATTGTATGGCACTTCAATACATTGTAAAGGAGTTGCGATAACAACAAGAGGCTTATGCCCGTGTCTCACAGTGTGTGTCAGTTTATTCTTGTGTTTACAGTCTTATAAACTGATAAATTGATGAAACCAAGGTTAATTGAACGAATCTGAGTGTAGTTTAATACAACCGTCTGGGCGTGTTGATGGTCTGATTGTGACGACAGTGTTGGTATCGTGGTTGTGACTGGACTTGCAAATGGATATATTTAGGTCCCACCCACCGAGCAAATATGCTGGCAACGTTAGATGCTCATATACGACAACAAGCAGGTGCGTGTTATATTCAAGTTGCATATTTTCGATGGTCTTAGTTGTCGTCAATGTTCTCATTCTCGTTCTCTAATATGTCGAGATGCATATCACACATTTGCTTAACAAATATCATTGTTGTGAATGTAGACTTCTATGTTGAAAGCTTCAATACATTAAGCAATGATTCATCTTATACATATCATGTTAATTACATTAAGACGTTCGGTTTGATCACCGAACGTCGTGTTCTCTAGAGACGACATCACTCTGCCCTATCTGTTGACATGTCATGGTGATTAGAGAAAAATCATACGACAGTATTAAGAGTGGCTCAGCTGATTTCAAATCCCGTCTCGTTATCGATCCTCTTCGATCTTCGATAGAGTGCAAAAATTATCGCGTCTCACTCGACTTGAATTTGCGCAATGATTAATATTATTATTCAATAAACAAACGTTAATATGACTGTGTGTTGTTCATTGGCTTAATGCTTCCAGCAATTGGATTCCTATTGGCAAACTGGCCGGACAAACATTGTTGTATACACGTACTCATATCAGCATTGAAGACACAATCGAGGATATTGGAACAATTGAGCAGATGGTGTGAATCTGATTGACATTTTGATTGCACCTACATGCATACTCGATCAATCTATTTCGATCTATTAATATTGAACATTGAACCCCGTTCCGGATTCTTCGAGACAGCTATTAATCTAACAATTGTTGTTATTATTGTTGATGTTGTTCAGTGTTAAGCGAACAAATCGATAGATAGACTGGCACAACGCTCATGTTTTCTCTTTTGAGATACTTTAGTTAAAGTGCTGTTGCTAGGGCCAATCAATTTATACCTACGTAACGTGTATGATAACAGTTGCGATGAACTCACAATTGAATTGACATCCTCGGTATTTATCGGCATTCATTTATGTTGAGCCCATATCCCAGCAAGGGAACAGTTCTAATTCTCTCTAAATGACGTGTCAATGTCAATGACATTCGGGTGTTACTATTCAATTGACGTAAACAGTCTCGGCAAATCTCGATTCTCACCGAAGGCTCGTCTAACCACTAAACTGAAAATGTTTGACATAACAATCATGTTGACGACGAACACAGTTCGATGTGGCCCGATTGAAACGCCAGAAGTTAAGCTGCTCGCAAATTAAGCGGAACTAATATAACGTCACAACAATTTTAAAATCGAGAATTTTAAAATCGATTCTGTCCAAAGTTTAGCCTGGCTGCTTTGTCCCTCACTTTGAGCATGACCAAGTGAGCCACAACAAAAGTCGAGACTTCCAAATCGTTGTTAAACTCAAATCACTTAATTCTTGGTACCATTTTGTTCCCATCCCTTTATCCCGTAACCTCTACATAGTTGATTAGATTGGCACAAAGCGACACAAACAACGCCACTAGCTTATGGATGTGCAAAATTTAACTTTGCCCTCTACACTGTCCAAATGTATCCTAATTTTAGAAGTATTGAAGTGTCGTTGTTGTTGTTTTCGTTGAGGTTGGGGCTGAAATTGTTGTTGTCAATAAAGAGAGAAATACAACAATCATCCTCTGCGCGTTGTCACGCCCACGCAATCGAATTACATGATGTCACGATGGTGTGTCAAAGTTTGTCGGGATACGCTGTATCGTCCATTCAGGCGAATGAACGAGAACCGTGGAGTGAACGAGGGCACAGAGTCGTGAGTTTGTCACATTTCTCTGTACAAAGATGTTGAACTACTACATCAATTGCTCAGTAACGAATCACAAGCACAGTCATTTGGTCTAGTAGTATTGTTAGTCACAATTTGTTTGCGATTGTTTCATTTAGCTATGGGGCACAAATACAATATTCGATTGAGTTTTCGTGCACGTACAGCAACTCAATCGTTGCTGTCGCTATTGTCAGTGCGACACTTACTCACACGCCCCCACAGTTTTCTGCAACCGACAGTGTCTGGTCAAATCAGATCCAACATTCAATATAAATTTATAAAGGGGTGCACTGTAGAGAGGGCCAATAATCGATGGCTCTATAGTGTAGTGTCGAAGCGCTAAGAGGCGGTGCTACCTGGGCGTAGCACCGCCCAGGCTCTCATAGTTTTGGCTCTCTTATGAGTTGGCTATTTGACGACAAACGACTACACTCTCTTGGTTCAAAGAGCCCTCAGCTTAATAGACTGGATGGGATTTGTCACATGTTGTCTGTACACCTGAAATGACAGCATATGGGATCGCTCTAGTTACGATAGAGTTAGAATCTATTGAGGCGCACGAGTGGACGTGCAACGAAAATTGTACCAGGTAGCTAGCACACGCACTCACGAATAGTGGCGCTTTAATTTGACGAGCATCATTATATCGCATTGACTTGCTGTCAAGTTGAGCGCGAAAGAATAAACACGCACAAACTTGTCAATAGCCGTACGCTTTGGTGAAAAAGTCGATTTTTCTGGAATCAAATAATTGCCAGTTTTGTTGAGGACAGAGAGAGAGAGGGAGGGAGAGATAGTTTAAATCTGCTGCCACTCCCACCCTCAACAAACCCTGTATTGTGCCGGCTATTTCTATGACACTGAGTAGAACCTTAAGAGATCTTACTATATATTATTGTCACACATAAAAGTGGAAGGAGTTCATGTGTCATTATTATTTTTATCTCTATGCACGTTCTCATGACATTATTTCGTCGAAAATAACGGTTTGACACACAGAATATAAACACGTGACACAATCTGTGGGTCGAAGAGTTTAAACTCAATGATCAGTGCAAATCAGTGCTCTGCCAAGTTGATTCGGATAAACTTTATGTGTCAGACACGGCGACATTGCGTTGTGTTGGTGACGTTGCCGTGAAGCGATTCAGACACGTGTCACACGTCCTTCGTTTCAGTATGAATATGCAACGAGTACGAAGTAGCCTTCATCGATGCCTTGCTCGCTTAATTCTGTGTCCCTAGTCCTTCGGAAGTAGCAAAGCATCAATCCACTTCAAGTCTATTACTCGTGCGCGATTCAAACACTTATGCTAGTATCCTAATTCATGAACTCTAACGTAGGACTAAAGAGATGCAGATTGAGTGGTAGCCGCACCTGTCTGCATTTGGCTCAACATACGTTGGGGAGCACTAAAGCCAGTCAATTACATCGCGCTTCGACTAAGCATAACTTCTCTCTCTCTCTCTCCTCTTCCTCAATTCTCCACAATCACATTCTATCTCCATCTCGATGATGTGCAATTGGATGGCAACTATGGTGATTGTTATCGTTGCATAACGGTAAGTATGTATCGAATTATCTGCAATTACCTTTGGGGCCCTAATCTAATTTAGGCCGACTTTGTGTGCTTCATGCTGACCGCGTGCTTGCTTATGTGAGCGTTATCTGCATAAAAATTATTCCTGTCCCTTACAGCCAAGCAAAATTGATGAAAAAAACAATTCGTACGACAACATGATAAGAGACCAGTGTGAAAGGCAACTTATTATCTCTCTAACCCAAATGATGCTCTGTCGCGCCAAGCTTTCCATGTCGCGTTGTCATGTGCCACAATCATAAATTCAATCACCATTGCCATTGTATGTATGACGGTGCTCCACGGTACAATTGCTTTGTTATTGTTTACGAATTCAAGCAGGCTGATGTTGTTGTTGTTTTATTAGACGTAGATTGGTGCACCCATGATCGTAAGCGCCGAACAAGTACATAAGTACGACATGTATGTCATGTATGAGTCGAGTATGTATCTGAAAGCTTGTTGACACAACGATTCGGAATTTCGGACAGAATGACGGGACGATCCGTAGCGGTGATACACTTCAATTCGATGTTACTTATTTGTCATATCAGTATTCAATGGCATTTGATAAGTGGCGATCGAGAAATCGCGACTTTATTGAATCGTTTCGCGCAATATAAATCTAAATTGATGGCTCGCATCTTCGCCAATGATTATGGGTTTGTTTGCTGAAACAAATTTTTCAGTGCTAAGTCGATTCTCTCTCTCTCTCTCTCTCTCTCTCTCTAAATCTATACCATTTTCTATCTCATGCTTTATATGGGCTACAGAAAACATTGCGGCCCATTTCTGGGTGGTCTTGAATTGCTTTATGAAACTGATAGATGTTGGAGTGGCCTTTTGATTTGCACTGACATCGAGCTCTATCGATTACCTGTCAGCTATCAGCGCTATGTGAGTGGGTAGATATTGCTATCACATGCACATTGTTCTTGGAATTGAAGCAGCGTTTCCTGCTAGTTTCGCCTCTGAGGTTTGAGTTGGCACACCAATTCAAGCCTTCCAATAGTAATATTGTATGCATGATGTATGGCTCACATAAAGTCATGTAAATATCAGTTTTCATATCGGTGACGTGTGCTCTTTTTCCAGCTTGCTCCGCTTTTGTTCGTGTTTTGATTTTACTATGACCCACACACTTGGAAATCATCATTCCAATGGAACTTCGTGCATTCATCTATGTCGTCTCCTATGACGATATTCAACGTCATCGATTGCACTGAGAGAAAAGAAATCGATCATTTCAATATGGTCCCGAACGCGTGTGTGGGCGAGGACCTCACCATTCCCTCAATTATGACGCCGATTGCCTTCAACGTTCTAATACAGTTGTGACTCCTCATCAAAAATCCTCTGTGACATGAAATGGTCTTACTGTCAACAAAGAGAGGGAGCTTACATTGGAGCATATGTGAAACACGCAAATAGCATCTCTCTTTCTCTCTCGTCGGTTTCGTGATTGTGGCTTCGGTAGCTAGACAACTGTTCAATATGTGCTGCCATTTCATCACGATGCAACTGAATGATCGGTGTCTAGATGACAGAACGATAACGTTGGAACGTCGTTGAGTGCTCATTTGAATGCAGTAAAGTCGAATCATGTGCATGTGTATTGAGTGTTGATGTGTGCCAAAATATTTCTAACGTCTGTTATAAATATACAAATACAAATACAAATACAACCACAAACACAAACACATACACTCAGACATATATTATCTCGATTTTATTCATCGAATGATAAGGGAACCTTATTGATATGTAACTGCTATAAATAAAGAATGATAAGGGAACAGAATCGTCTATAGATTTTGCCCTATAGATTTTGCCCTAGAGATTTTTGTCTTTGGCCTTGAGATATCAAAAATATAACTTGAAATTTCACTGGAAAAGTAAAAAATATCTCCACGAAGCCATACTGGCTGTGGATGTGGACGATTCTGGCTTATGCAGTATATAAGTCCGTTTAGCTAGGAGGTATTGAGTTATCATCATTTTATGAAAGTTGAAATTGTTATATTTCGATGATTGCCCCGGATTGTAATAATGATAGGTCTTTCTTTATTATTTTTAATCTTATTCTTTTACATGTCATCATTCAAAGTAACACATGTCATTTTACAGTAAAGCGCCGCATTGAGTTCGCAGCATGCACCACCTTGTTCGCCTGATGCACGTTCATATTCGCTGAATGCAGCACTCAAATGCGTTGAGTGCAAGCACGAATTCGCTTCATGCAAGTGTGAAATCGTCACCGTGCAACCACAAACAGCGCCGCGTGCAATAAAAGCGCGCAGAGTGCAACGACGAAATTCGTCGAATGCAAGTAATTAAACGTGTTGTGCAAATCTGAGTTCACAATGAT
>JAIFTH010001113.1:0-10208 GCA_019968535.1 Fragariocoptes setiger | reverse complement strand
TGTGTGTGTGTGTGTGTGTGTGTGTGTGTGTGTGTGTGTGTGTGTGTGTTTGTGTTTGTGTACGTGTCTTGTGGTGGCATTCTTACGCGGTGGTTCTCTGTTCTATTAGATAGAATAGATTCGAATCATGATTCGAAGAGAGAGAGAGAGAGAGCAGCTCTGACTCTAACATTTGTTATGTTTGAAGAAGTTTTTAGCTAGAAATCAAGTGAAGTGAAGAGTCAAGTGTTCACGATAGCGATAGTGTTAGTGTTAGTGTTAGTGCTATTGGTGTTGTTAGTGTCTATGTGTTGCAAATACATAAGCGTTGTGATTAATTTAGCACACACTTAGCCTCAGTCTTAGTAGATCTTAGCCTTAACCTTAGCGTCAGTATTGGTGTTAGCGATAGTGATAGCTCTAACCTAACCTCGGTGAGCCTCTCGTGCATCGTGTGTAATGCTGTCGTCGTCAACAATGAACGCCGATGTCGTCATTACTTAAGAAGCAGTAAGAAGCTATGTTCAGTCTATGGAACAGGTAAAGTGCTACGTGCTGGCTCCACACTGAAGTCTGTTTATGTTACCTGCATACGGCACTAGTGAGCGGTTTCAAGATCAACTGCTAACTATAGCTAGTGCTATACCTGTTGCTATAGCTGTCGTTGTGGCAATTGTCGCTGCTGGTGGTGCACTCAGAGCCACTGGTAAAGCTAGAGCTCAAGATAAATCTTAGCAAAGATTGTTTGTTTGCATTTTGGCTTTCGCTTTTATCTTTCGCTTTCACTCTACACATAGCATAGCGAAAGCACAGACACCTGTCTGGCAAGCTGAGCGCGCAACTATCAATACCTTCGTAATCTTTGCAAGTATCGTCTTGTTCATGAGCTTTCTTTCGTCAGACAGATAGATAGGCGCAATAGATAGTTCTTTCGTGTTATCAAGTTAGTTGGTCCTTCTGCTCGTTAATGAAGAAGCAACTGTTGCTTGTGGCGTTAGTGCCAATGATGATGACTACCGTCGTATCATCCACGTTCTCGTCACACTCATTGCTCGTTGTTCGTTTGCAATAAATCTCTTCCTGCGAGCGTTGCGTAAAAAAATGATGCGCTTGGATAGAGAACATTTTTTCCATTCCATTTCATTTTAAAACAAAAATATTTCATTTTAGATGTTGCTTTTTTCGACGATAAGATTCAACGGAATCAGAATCAATAGATCGATGTCATTAGCATTGAGTAGATAGCTTTGGGTGCACCGCTCACTTGATCAACCTTCGGATTTGTCAGAGAGCAACATTCGATTTCAAGTTTGATTCCATTTTGCCCGATGAGTCAGTGTGCGTCCAGATGTCCAGATTAACTTGTCAAGGTGATTGTGTGTGTGTGCGTGTGTGACAGGTGTATGTCAAATAGCTGAGCAATCAATGGAATGCGTGAGATGAGATCCACTCTTAGCTATCATTTCTGTCGAACATAATTATTTATGCAACAATCTCAAATAATTTAGTCAAAGTGACTATTCATCGAACTCAGTTCTCATGATATTAAGTTGAAATTGAATTTAAAATCAAAATGTCGGCACTCAATATTTATTCAATAGATTCTGACGTAGCAAATCATCACTTCTATTCAAGAGTTGCCAGGCTAGATCGGTCGCTTGGTATTAGTATTGAAATTACTCGCTCATTTCAATTCAATTCAATGACGCAAATAAGCATTCAACAATAAGCAACAATCATGATATGAAGAGCGACAAAGACGTAACGGCAGCCATTTAACGGAAATTGTGATTGTGCAATATCACTTGAGCTTGATAATAGTGAGCTTGTAAGAGAAACTTGTTTCTTTGTCTGATAATTCCCATTAAAAAAGAAAATCCCACATAATATTGTGACAAAAAGTGATATACAAATCGGCTCTTCCTCAAACATTGTTCTTTCTTAAGCTAATTAGCTTCTAAGTCAGGCAGCTTCGAGTGAGTCATAATTAGCTTAGAAGCTAATAGGAGCGAATTTTACCATGTTGGTGAGTCATTGATGGAAAATTGCGCTAGAAGGAAGTTATGAATTGTTTTAAAGTAGCACCTGTTACGCTAAAACTTGACAACTCAATCAGATCAATTGTCGATTGATATCAAAAATTGAAAGCTTGAATATCTATTACAAATCAGTACAAACTAACAAAGCCTTAATAATCTTCTGATGAAGCAAAGCTGAGAAAGTTAGGAGACATACTGCATCACTGTGAGCATTGCTTGAGTCAATGGTTGGTGATGAATTGTTTTTACACTCAACTGCTCGACATTGGCAATGCTCGACTGCGGAATCAAACTTGCATCGCCATCATGTGCTGTCGTGTTGTATGCAAACTGTGATGATAATAAAGTGCTTGCTATGGATAGGACTTGTCTTTGTTGTTGTTTTTATCATAGTTGCTGCTGCTGTTACAGCAGAGGATATTCAATATGCACTTTGAACTTTAGTTGGGTTGAGTTGTAGTTAGTCCTGGTGTGATATCCTCGTAGCTCCTTGACTATGCTCCTTGTAATTGTTGAAGCTCGACATTCTGGCTCTTAGATGAACTTCGATCTATTCGTCTATTTGTCTTGTAAAAGCTAAAACCACACAAACAGATTGCACAACGGGTCGTATGCATACAAGAGAAGGTGATCAAGATGCTTCTTCTTCTTCCAACTTGCTAGTTTGCCGCCTTTTCCGTCGTACACACCACAATCAGTGCCGGAAACAACAACAATGAGACTCACTCGTATATAACGTGTCGATGCGATTTTCCTTCACATGTTAGCTTCCAGAACGTAACGTTCAATGTATAGCTAATCACGTGAAGAAACGTGTTTAGCGTTTCGTGCCTCGCGTCTTGCGGCTTATATTTTGTGTAAGTGCAATATTTGAAAGAAAGAGAAGAAGAGTGAATGCACTTTCGCTTAGCATCGTGTACTCTTTGTCTAAATAGTTCGGTTAAATAAAATCGGTTCTGCAAACACCAGCTTACACATCTCTAATGCCAAGCTCGCGGCAAGCATATCAGCTCACGCATGGACATGTGAGCTGATAAAATACAGCATGCGCCACTGAACCGTATGTCTACAATGCGACATACTGCAATGGCGAATGTACAGTTTCTGATGGGACAGTCTGTACACAAAGCCATGGTTGATCTATTTTTGGCCGCACATTGTGACAAGGAAAACTGTTCTGATTGTTCCGAAAAACTGCCGGACCAATAGTTACTAATGATAAAGTATTCATTGAAAACATTGACCAGTTCGAGATGTTACTTAAATCACTATCAATATTATTGTTAATATCATTGACAACAGCGAGTGTCAGTGGCGATGACATTAACAATACAAGCAATGACAATGAAGAAAAGTCCGTATTGAAATTGAGTATGCTCGAGCAAGATCTGAGCGAAGAAGAGATCGTTGAACAAATACAAGCAGCGCATACGTGAATTGTACCCGAGCGATAATATGGAATTTCCCTCTGTTAAATTGCCACTGCATCGTTTGATGAATCAGGTGGCCACTAACGGACATGTGGCTGTGATTGTAAACACTGGAGGCGCAGGCGTTTCGAGTGCCGACAGCGACATTGCACCCAGCGAGAGGCCCATGTTACGAACGATCGACACATTGATTGGTTTAACACACGAACAAATGATGACGGCACTTAAACAACAACGATCGCGACAAATAGTGGGTAATAACGACAACGATAATGCAGTCAAGTCGGCATGTGACATTTATATCTATCAATTGACGTCCAGTGCAAGTGGCCAGGAGCAACAGAAGCAACAATTGTGGCTGCCAGCTAACACAGCAACAGCAGATGAAGCAAGTGATGCAATTGACGCAATTGAGGAAGCCAAGAGTCGACTGTCTCGATCGGTGCTGGCGAGACGCGTACTTGGCATCAGTTTGAAATTGTTCCTAGCCAATTCGTACGCCTTACTTTGCCAGAAAGCAGTCTATGAGAGTGACGATCGCAATATTCGTCTTCTGTTTTGAGCACACAAACACACACTTGTCGTCGTAGTTATCAAGTGTAGCAACGCACACACACATACAAGTTGAAAAGAATAAAAGAGTAGACAAGTGAAAGTATACAACAATAAACTTCTCTTGTAACAAATAACAAGCCAATCGGTTAGTGCCGTGATGCTTGTGGTTTCGACAACCATTAGTGAATCACGATGGTGCTGTTGTCACTACTACAACACCTGTTGGTCTGGCCAGCTTGTTTATAAGATGCTTGCTTATCAATGCTATTGCCTGTCACAAAGCTGTGAATGAGATGTATCGACTTCTCATGTAATGTAATAATTCTCAAGGCTTGTAATGTGTATGTGCTATCATACAATGTTATCGAGAGTGATGTCAAACAAAATATCTACGAACAATAACAGTACCATTAAATTAAAAGATATATTTCCGGTGAACGATTTATTCCACTTCAATTTTCCTATTCACTTTCCCTCTATTTTAACTTGTTTTTCAATCACCTGTTTTGTAGTGACCTACAACGCCCTTACACTGACTGCTCACCTTGACTTTCATTTCACTTTACATGATATTAATTCTTGTTTCTCATTTCATCTCTTATTGTTCCCTGCTGCTCTAACTGCTGCTGTCAACTATTGCATCTCAACTCGTCACGTCATCGCTATGACCGTTATCGGCATTGTTCAGAATCGGCATTGTTGGCGACACCTGGCGGTCAGTCGCCTGACCAATCGGCTCAAGTGCCCATTACCCGGTTACGCGCCGAACAACGAGCCACCGCGCGCCAGCGTCTCGTGTCGAGCCGAGTCCGATTGACACCGGTCTCGTCGATTCGTACCATCGATCAAGCAGCCATCGAGTCGACGCCTGTGGTAGGAGCCAATGAGCGCGGCACAGCCTCAGTTGCGGTCGGCCCGTCATCGACGGCCGTCACAACAACGCCGAGCCCATTGTCACCGAGCTCACCGCTCACTGGCTTGCAGCGGGCTCGATTGCGCAGCCGCAAGCCGTTCGGAGCACTGGCTTCGTCATCTGTTGCTCTGCTTTCGTCAGCTGTCGTGGATTCGCAATCGATCACAGGCGCGTCGTCGGACGGCGTCACGCCTACCCGCTCAACCAAGGCACGCTTTGTGGTGGTGACACGCACTGGCCAATTTGGGGTGCGTGCTTCGGCAGCAGCAGCCGCGGCATCAGCTTCGGCAGCGCCAGCACCCGTGCCCGCGCCCACCAACGTGCTAGCCACCAATCAGGTGCGTGTCAGTTCACGCTTGTTCCGTCCCAATTTGTCACAATCAGCACCTGCTACCACCACCACCACACAGGCGAGCACAACAACTTCCGGCGCCGCTATCAACGACAACGACAGTGCGACTAACACAGCTGCCACTGACAATTCGTCTGAATCTCAGAAGACAGTGCAAAATACTTCATCGGCAACCACAGCATCGTTGCCAGCAACGACAATCTCGACTTTAGCATCAACTGCGAACGCAGAATCAACAGCAACGTCAACAAGCAACGAGAGCAAACCAACATCTAATGCTAGCAATGCCAACAACAATGATGAATCAACACCAACAACCACAACAACCTCAACAACGTCCGGCAATGTCAATGCCAATGCCAATGCCAATGACGCTAATGAGCAAGACAATAGCAATGCTCGTGTAGTTGTCACTTATTTCACAACCACCACGCACACGATTCCGTTCACAATCAATTCGGACACAATCACGACCACCTTTGAGGAGACCAATTCACGTGTGGCTACCGAAATGGTGTCGTCACCAGGCGACGCCGTGCTTGAATCAACGTCTTTTGGTGGAACGAGTGGCGTCGATATGCTCACGTCACCTGTCGTGTTGGCTTCAACAGCAACAGCTCAGTCGGACATCGAGCCCAGTGTTACGACACTAGACACGCGCACGTATTACACAACGTTCACGTACTTTACGACGTATTTAGGTGACGCCACGCCCACTGTCAAGAGCAGCGAGTCCACCACAAGCAACATTGTGACCGAGACGGTGGTCGTGCCGTTATCCTCGGTGTTGGTGAATGGGGCCGGCGAAGTGGCCCCCACGCCCACTTCAGGTGCACTGCCACCCATCGAAATGACAAGCTTGCCGTCAATGACGATCACACCTGTTGCAGTGACAGACCAATCGTCGGGCGGACAATCGTCAACGCAAGATCTAGGCTCAACAGAGTCGCCATCTGTCGGCGATGACAACCGATCGTCATCGTCATCATCGTCGGATACTCCAACTACGTCTAATGAGAATACATCAGTGCAGTCGTCGGGTGCATCGACACCGGAAATGGGCAACAACGAACCACCGACGAGAGCACCAACACCGAGTGTGCCAAGCAAACCGGCAGCCTCAACACTGGTCTTGCTTGACACATCCAATAGTGCCGGCGTCGGTGGCAGCGATGCGACAGTACGTGCCACGCCCACATTGGGCGACATCCGCATCACGCGCACGCGTAGCATGTACACCACATTGACGCATTACATCACGTTCTACAGTGGCACGCGCACAATGTTGTCGTCGGTAACCGAAGTGAGTCCGACCGTCGTGACTTACACCGACAACATTGAGTTGATGCCAACGTCGACGGTTGCATTGCCCCCGATTGAGGCCACTCAGAGTGTGACGAGCAATGCACCTGCTGTTGCACCGCTAGAAACAACAACAGCAGGCATTGTAACGTCAAACTCTCAAGGAGAGTCACAGCCAGCGGCGCCGTCATCGAGCAGCGCTGATGAGCAGCCAACGTCAACGGTACAACAACCGTCGAGCACTACAACAACAACAACGATGACGACATCAGGCGATTCAGCGACGGCCTCTTCAACTACACCTGTCGAGTCGTCATCTCCTCCTGTGGCCAGTGTTGCTACCGAAAGCAGCGATAGCGCAGTGACAAATGGACAGTCAGGTGGAATGCAAACTAGCGAAACTACTGTGGCACCACAATTGCAAGCAGCATCGAACTCGAACAAGCCCGAGTCGGCTGGCTCGGCCAATCTGTTGGGTCGTTCCGACAACAACAACAACAATGGCAATGGTCAGAACGGTCAAAGTTTCGTAGGAGCAAATGCAGCAGGAGCCGTGGGCGAACAAGATAGAGATAAAGACAAAGCGACAACGGCCACATCAACGGGTGGATCGCGTAATAACGGCAATCAATACGTTGAGCGCGAGCGAGAACGTTTCACATCTCAACGTCCGCGTGTGTTTGGGCCCAAATCACGAACGAGCACGACTACGTCAGCACCCACAACCACAAGCTCTACGACAACGACAACAACAACAACAACTAGCACGACTACAAGCACAACTACGACGCCAGCATCTGCCACGACCGCTGCCACATATACTTCGAATGGAATGATGTCACAGCCCGCTGTGAACATCAATTTGCAAGCCAGCATCACTAGTCCCACAATCTCAGGTTCAAGCTCAATTGTTTCATCGACGCCCACACCCACACCAGCGGCCACAAGCTCAGCCGATGTTGCAACATCGAAACAGCAGATTGCTGTTCAACAAATGACCAATTCGAGAAAACAACTTACAAGCAATAACAATAACAAGTTGGCACCTGCCACGACGATATTCTTCGGCGACGAACCGGACGGCGGCGAGCGCCAGGCCATCAAGAGCGTGTGGCTAGCCAGTCCCACGACACAATACGTAACGTCGGTGGAGCCGACAACACGAACACTGTTATTGACCAGCACCAAAGTGTACTATACTCGTGATGCACCCATCACTATAACATCGACGTACACGACTGTAATTGAGCCGCGCACATACGTGTCAACCATAGTTGGTACGCGAACCATATTGAACACGGCCACGACACAGCCCGTGCCGACATTGTCGACGGCTCCCGCTTTAGGTCACTCAGGTGCTGCGTTGGCCAACGCCAAGAATCGCTACACCTCGGGCACGTCCGGCGCTCCACAGGTGGGCACCCTGGGCGCAGTGCCGTCGACCAACGGTGGGCCCGTCTTGTCGACACCGGCGCAAGCCAAGCAGGAGGCGGCGCGTGCGGCCGCCGTACGCGACGCCCAGGCCAAAGCCAATCAACAACTTGAACGCGAGAAAGAGAAACAACAATTGCTGTTGGCCAAACAACGACAACAACAGCAACAGCGACTGCTCGAGTGTCAGCCGGCATGTCGCACCACCAACAACGAAGTGTGCCGCTCAGGCCAGTGCGTGTGTCGGCCCGGCTACCACATGATGGTGAGCCAAATGGGCGCGCGAGTCTGTCACGAAGTAAACTCATACGTTCTGCGATTACGCGTGCCCCTGGCGGCGCTCAATCGCACCACCACCACTGGCGTCAGTACAAGCACCGACCATGTCGAGTATCAGCGCGCGCTCATGCACAGCGTTCGTGAGCACGTAAAACGAGCCGCTATGGGCTCCGAGCTAGTGCGCGACAAGTTCGTGGGCGCCGACATTGGCTCCGTGTCGGCGCTGCTCAGCGCCAGCACACGTGCCAATGCTGGCAACGATCAAACTGACACACTGCCGCTCAACGTGACACTGTACGTGCAAGCGCCTCAGCAAACGATGGACCCGTTGTCGTTCTCTGCGTCTGCAGGAACAGGCGCCCATCAACAGAGGCCATCGGCGCACGGGGCCGACGGCCATCAGGGCGCCGGTCCAACCAATAAGGATGTACTGGATGAGCGAGTGTTACGCGACGAGCTTACCAAACGATTCGCTAGCTTGCAACAACAACAATCGAATAGTCAAGAATCAGCAGCAACAGCTGATTCAAGTTCCATCACAATGATAGCTCAGCCGCCCGACGCTATGGCATTAACTTTGGACGACGTGCACGATTTGGACGAGTGTGCGTCGGCCGCGCTCAACGATTGTCACGAGGGCGCTGTGTGTATCAACGAAATGGGCTCGTACAGGTGCGATTGCCGCGGCTATCCCGATTTGGATCCCATCAGGCCCGGACACTCGTGTGCGCCCACGCTGACCGCGTGCGACTACTGTAATGGACGCGGAGATTGTCATCGTGTCGCCATCACCACACCGCTTACATTGCGCCAAACTCTCAATGGCAATCAAACTATCAATAGCAATAGCGATAGTGTGAGCCGAACAACACAATTCGCCACAACGTGCCAATGCCACAAGATGTACTTGGGCAGGCGTTGCGAAATCAATGGCTTACTATTGGCCACACTATTGCCCATTGCCGCGATACTGTGCATTGTGTCGGTATGTTTGATTATTTATTGCTGCCGACGGTGGCGCAAACAACGCTCAACATTGTCGAAAGGATTTCGTCAGAACGCGCTCGGCGCCTTTGGGGTGCCCAACGTGCTAGGCAGCACGCTCGATCGCAAGGCCATGCTCGAGTCGTCGTCAGAATCTAGCGAGAGTCATTCGCGTGCGGCCGCACACGCCCACGCGGCATTGTACGGCGAAACTGGACACGGTGCTCAATTGGTAAGTTGATCATTAACCCCTAATCGAGTTGATATGACTATTGTTGTTCGTATGCCGGCAATTAACACCATTCATTTATTCGATCTATCTTGTCATCACTACTTCGCTACTTCGTTCAATTCAACTGTTGCTCAACTCAATTCAATCAACAATGAATTAACAGTCAACGTCGGATCCATCATCGTCAAGCGAATCGTCGCCACGACAAATGGCCCGTCATCAGCAAGCGCTTGGAGGCCACTACTCGATGCACCATCATCAGCATCGTTCACAGGCCACAGGTGTTGGAGCGCCAGTGATGCAAGCTACAGGCGGTGCAGCTGGCGGCTATTGCCCCACGACAAACAGTTCCATTCCCCCACAAATAGTCATTCCTCGTGCTAGGCACAACCAAGTTAACTACGCGGTTCATCGCGGACAGGTAATTATCCTCACTCTACTATAGCTAATTATAAGATCTTAACAGATCGATAGATCTTAACTAATGCTAATCTCAATCATTTCCACATCCACAACACAAAAACCACCTAACACATACCATCAACGCGAACAACAATACACAGGTGTACATGTGGTAACCGAAGAGGCGCCACTTGCTCGCACACTCACACTCAATTGCCATGTTAATTAAACCACTTGCATCTAGAGAGACTTATTATTCCACACACACACACACACACACACACACACACACACACACACACACACACAC
>JAIFTH010001112.1:0-10210 GCA_019968535.1 Fragariocoptes setiger | reverse complement strand
CTCTCTCTCTCTCTCTCTCTCTCTCTCTCTCTCTCTCTCTCTCTCTCTCTCGCTCCTCATTCATATCAAACTTCAATTAGACAATCATCATCTGATCAAATAATCTGTTTCATCACCTCTCTCATGGGCTACTCTAAACTATAAAATTAAAAAGGCGACTCTCGTGTTGGCAAAAGCTGCCTCTTCAATCGTCTCAAAGGTGGAGATTTCATAGAAAATTATACACCAACTGAGGATATGCAGGTGACTTCCATACAATGGAATTACAAGGCCACAGATGACGTTGTCAAGATTGATGTCTGGGAAGTCGCTGACTCTGGCGGGCGAAACAAACCGAGGGGCCTGAGTCCAAGTTTGAAACTAGAAAACGACACTAATACACAGGCCGCAGATACAAACATTATACTTAACAACCAATCCGACAGTCCTGTAATAACTCAAGTCAACAAATCGATCTCAACACCGCTCGAATCTGCCTCGCTCGATGTTTATAAAGGTGCCGATGCTGTCATCATTTTATTTGACATGACTAAACTCTGGACATTTAAATACATTCAATCAGAGTTACAGAATATTCCCGCTGAGTTGCCCATTCTCATAGTTGCTAATCATCGCGATATGGGCCACCACAGGCAAGTAAACGCGGCTCAAGTTCAATGTCTAATTGATGGGCTCAATCGCTATCCACACGATGGCCCGGTGATGTATACCGAAACCAGCATGAAGATTGGTTTTGGCATGGCATTCGTGCAAAAGTTCCTGAACATTCCGTTCTTGAAGCTCCAGGAGAAAACTCTAGTTAGACAACTTGAGATAAATCGTCAAGAGATGTGTTTGACCAAGGAAGAGTTGACAATCATGCAAGAGACTGACGAATATGAGAAGTACCTCGAATTGGCCACTATAAGGCGCCGTCAACAGGCCGACATGCTATCACCGGTTCCAGGGGCCTTGTCCTCAAGTAATTCTGCCGCAGTAGCGGCTGGAATGGCAGTGCCTGTAGCAATAGGTCTCCCAATGCCGGCTACAAACAGCAGCAACACTAATGGTTTAAACAAAATTGCACAACATATTGTCGCGCAACCTCTCTCAAGACCTCCACCAAGTATTATCATCGGTGCAAAATGTTCTCTTCCTAATCAAATATCAAACAACACCGTCGCCATTGGTGAGATTCACAAGGGCTCTTCACATTCATCGGACCCTCAACAAAGTAAGATAGAACAACAGAATGATTCAAATCATACGCGAATCTCTCCGTCCAATGGTGAGCATGACAACAATGACAACGACAACGATAGTGATGATAACAGCGACGACGATTCACCAACAGCCAATCCATTGGTGGCAAATTACCAAGACGACATTGACCTCGACGACATGTGCGACGGAATACAAACAGGTGCGGCATATGCAAGAGCCTCACTGGCGACCCCTGCAAGCGACATTCAATCCTCTTAAACCCTGTCTCGATATCTATTCTCTCAATAAAATGGCAATATTCTACGATTTACTACACCAGATCCACGTTTGTAAGCTCAATGTCAGCAATCATTGGGAGCCTACATGATGATTATTGTTGAAGTATGTTTTGCTGGAAAATCTTATAACGTAATCATAACTATGGGTTATTATCATGATTAATATCATGACATAGTAAAGAGTATTACACAATTAAAACTTCTAATTCACAATAAGTGAGGCAGGCTTGTTTAGTAAGTCCCACGACGTCGCCGGCGAAACGATTGCAAGCACAAAAGAGCATCTTATCAAGATGAATAATCAAGTACTTAAAACTAACAACGTGGCGGACGTTGTTATTCTTGTAAACGAGGATCGCCGAGAGAAGAAACTTGCCGATACATATCATTGGGCGAACTAATCAACGTAGATTATTTAGACTTTTTGGAACTTGCTAAAGATCATATAGAGAACCCGGAGTGTTGATTTAAGGTCTGCATTGACAATGTCCTCGGCACGAACACGTTGCTTAACATCCACATCGGCATCTTCCATCAATTGTAGCGCCACGTTGACATTGTGCAATTTGTGTATCGGCGACGTGTTGACATAATTCTCGTGCTGCAATGCAGTCTGTGCTCCGTTGATAGGGGCCATGTCAGCAATCGGATCAGTGGGAGTGGTGAAAATGTTACCCAACGGTACGAAATAGTTCTCGAGGCTGGCCATCAAAAATATCAGCAATAAGCCATCGCTGAATTGATTGGGGTCCAAATCTGAGCCAGCGTGTGCTGAGAAACACTCAACGTTGATCTTTTTCAAATGACGATTCACAAAATTACACAACGAACGCTTGACTACGTCCAGCTTCTCGGGTGCATGATCGAATAGTGTGTCGAACGCGTCGCGTGGCTCAATTCTCATGCCAAGCTCATTGTAGGTTTCTGTTAGTTTTTCGTCAAGCGAACCAGTGATCGCAAGGGAATTGTTGCCTTGCTTCGACAGAACGTTGCAGCGTACGGTCACATTGGGAGGCAATCGAATCGGTGCCCTGAAGTGTCGAATCATTGTCACCAACAAGTGTATTATTTGCACCGTATTCTTGGCATGTATTCCTTCAACAGACCATTTGATTGTGGCCCATTTAGCGTGCATATTGAATATTCTGTTAACCGTTTCAAGGACCTCACGTAGCTTACGCCTCTGGGAATCTTCATTCTGGGTGACCTCAACTACGTCCAGCTGGGTACCGGTTAATTTTTCCACTAATTTACCCAACACTTGACCGTCATACAGATCGTGCTCGAGATGTTTTACGCTGACGATTATACGTTGATCGTTGAGTTCGTCGTTGATCCAATTGGCCAGTGTTGTGACGAGCTCTTTGAATTGTGGAGATTGTCTAGATTGTGTGTCGATGATGATACGTGATTCGTTGTCATGCATATACTGAGGCGCCGGTGAGTTTGGGTCGATCAAGGGATGCTGAATGTTGCCATCGATCGCTTTCTTGCCCTCTTGCTCGACCTCCTCCACTGTGAGTTCGCCGGCTAGTCGTTTCATTTGGATTTTTATATTAATATCGCAGTAAACTTTATTATTATGTCAAAATCTGGTGAGCTCTATTATAATATACTTACGTTCGCGTTGTTTCTTTTTGCGACCCAGTGTTGAGCCGATATATTCGAGGAACGATTCTTGCTTCGGATTAACCTGTTGTTGCGACTGAGACAAACTAATTTGGGCCGATTGTTGATCGATAGTTTGTTGCTGTTGTTGTTGAAGAGGCGAACCAGGGCTCGACTGCTGGCGACGACGCATTTTTGGCGACAACATTACCGATGATTTAATCTTTGTTTCTTTGAATTTGAAATGAAATATTCACTCTACGTACACTACATGTCTGACCGTTACGTAACGTCAACACAAAATCCCAACGGTTGGAACGGAAAGAAGGATGAACAATCTGAAACCAAAGAGCGCCTCTAACTCAAGATTCAAATAAATCAGAGAAAGTAGTGACTCAAATTTGGGCCGCGAACTTGCTTGTTCGCTCAAGCGCGGGCTTGTACAATACTTGAGCAACAAAAACAGCACACGGTTTGTGTTTTCTACTACTCGTAGCTTCGTCTATAATTGGGCACGAAGTCACTAGCCGTGCACTCAATAAAGGGAGCGAAGGCGGCTCTCTTGTGTTTCTCTCAAGCTTAGCTTAGTACTAGATAAGCTTAGCAGGCTGCAATGTATATATGCTCGCTAGCTTCCGTAACACAACTCGCAATCACAATCTTTGGCTCACAGAATAGCTAAGCATGGAAAAACGAAAACATTGCTTCTCGTTGGTGTATTAGAATGAAGTCGTTCTTAGAGCACACGAGCAGACGCAAGGCCAAGTGAGTTGTTTTTTTCCATGAGCAAGCAAGAAGTTGAATGGTGTGGTAACTTTAATGCTTATGTTTCTCAATGCTGGCAAGAGTTCGAATATTAAAGAGCTTGCAGCCAAGCTCTGTCTGCTCTGACTGAACCACCATCTGCCAAATAGTAACACAGCATGGTATATAATGGGATACATTCGCGTGGGCGTCTTGTACGCAGTGTCTATAAATAAATAATCAACAAGACTAATGCAATCCGCCATGCGTGTATGTTTAGTACCAATGCTATTTTCGTTGTGCTGCTCTCTCTCTCTCTCTCTCTCTCAAGATAAGATCTTTTCATGGTTGATATCATAATGAGACCCATATCCATCCGGTTAATGTGGACCGTTGTACTGTTGGCACAGTGTGTAAAAAACATTGTACGTGCTATACATTGATCGAAACAGAAACAACAAGCTCACTTGAGCTGTTGCACGCCGAATGCGCGTCCACGATACAGATCTTTGATAATCGGCGTCCAGTGCCAACACTAAACCGATCGTAATCAGTGTCACAAATACAATGTGTCCTACAGCAATCAGTCGTTCCATCAGCACCAAAGAATATGTATGAAACGTTGTTGGTTTGCTTGTCTGGCAATCTAATTCTTGTTTCAAATTGACATTGTTGAACATTAGTTGAAATTTACGTAAAACCATAGCTATGTAAAAATGATTTGATATCACTGTGATGTACCAAACTGTTTGCGCCACTATTCCTAATATTGGTAGAATAGTTGTTTCGGGAGGGCACTGTGAAAGTATTAGCAACACGTACAATGCTACAAAGTCGGTAACAATGCTCAACATCGAATCTACTAACGGGCTTTTAGTGGTGGTCGACATTCGATAGCTGGGTTGAATGCGGCAAGAAACATGACCCCACATCCACTTGTTGATCGAACACCAAGCCATAAAGTTAAGAGCTTGAGCTAATAGGGTTAGTGCAATTACATTCCAATGGAAATTCTGTTTGCACGAAGAAATGGCTTGCATGACGTAAATGAGGATCATTGAAGCATTATATAATTGATATAACGTTGGCACTGAGTTGGTGCGATTGTTTTCAATTGAGCACAAGGCGTAATCTGAATTGCTATTCTGGTTGATGTCTGGTTGTTGCAATGTGCTAGAACAATTGTCAATTACGAGTGCCAAAATTTGGCTTGTTGTTGTGATTGGATTGCTAACGATTGTTGCATCATCGTGACTACCGGCATCGTTTCTGGACATCTTGCTTTCTGTCATATGGGACCATTGTACAAGCTTATCGATCCACTCGGCACATGTTTGAGCAAGCTGCTGGCCCAAATCTTGCATTTTGTCCCATGATGAC
The DNA here is from genome assembly GCA_019968535.1 of Fragariocoptes setiger. Lineage (NCBI taxonomy): Eukaryota > Metazoa > Arthropoda > Arachnida > Trombidiformes > Phytoptidae > Fragariocoptes > Fragariocoptes setiger. Next base: position 4,997 of record JAIFTH010001112.1, on the reverse strand, counting down.
AACAACAATCGTTTTACAAACACACGATTCACAAAACGTATCAATGACACTTCTATAGGTATAATGGTCATGTTAGAACTTTCTTGCAATTGTTGCTGTTGTTGTTGTGACAATTGACGAGGACTAATGTGTGGCCATTCGGTATACGAACGGCTGTTGCACATGATTGCTGATTGTCTCTGATTTGAGTTAAGAGAACTTTTATGCTACCACTCCTCTCATCTCGGCAAACATAATTCATCGAATGTTGTCGTTTAGCCGAATATCAAAACCAAGAAGCACTACAGATCTGCACTCAGATCACACATGATTGATTTTAATATATTGAATCCTTTCAAAGCCTCTTCAAAATCTTTGTTAAGACGTGCAACAAGGAAGACTTTAAAGACTAGAGGCGTCTGTAACTTCGGTGACAATTTTTGTAGGGTTTCGTGTCAATCACTCGCTGCAACACTGCCGACAAAATTCATCAGCAGCAACAGTCACAATAAAAACATGGCCGAAGCCTTACAATAACCAATAACAATTCTATGCTGCAACGATAACAAAATGCTAGCGCTTATCGATATCATTTCCTCGTCGTAGCATGCGCGAAGCAGTATACAATATTCAAGCTACATGTTATTGTTGTTCGACGACGGTGATGTTTATACACCTGCATAAACAACGTACACCATTGCTGCATTGCCAGCGACAGGTGGAAGCTTGACATACACGTTTAGATTTGCTATATAATAACAATACATAATAACTACATGAACGATTGATGACATATTTAAGTAACCTAGTGAATTAGAATAAACATTAGAAAGGTGACAAGCAAAATTTCATGCACGTGATGAGACGGGCAATATCTGCTTAGAGGTTTAGATATTGGGATCATGGGGATCCCTAGTTCAATCTTTAATACATACATAAACACATACATATATATATATATATATGTATGCATATGCCTCTATATGTACACATGTGTATAAGTTTCAAACACACACGGTTCATATAATCGTGTATAGAAGTTTCTTGACAGACTGTTCGAAATCAGCATACTATGATGGTCAATAATAGCAGTCGACGATGATGCGCGCGAACAAGACACAATTTTATAAGCAGATCGTACGCTCACGATAACAACAAGGCTTGTATGTTTCATCATGCAGTGGGGTTTCCAACAATATCAGACATGCCGCTTGTAGACATCGGCCATTCCACTATATTGCTTGGCATGGGTTGGTATTCATTCAACTATATGGTTGTTGCGATTCTCATTTGTTGTCTAGCACTTGGTACTACACAAACTCGTTGATAAGCCTTTTCTTTTTCACGCTTCTTCTTGTCTTTTTCTTTTTTTCTTTTCATCTTTTTTGTCTTCTGACTTCCCTGACTTCCTAACGTCATTCCTTTCCTTCTCTTTGTCTTTTTTGCTGCTGCCCTTCAAAAATGATGGCGTTCTTACGTGCTTCTTTTTCTCCTTTTCTCGCTTGTCTTTTTTGCGTTCAGATTCATCTTCCGACAATGGAGACGTGGGACTAGTCATACTGTCGCAAATAGGCTCGCTCAGCAGGTGTCTCATATTCTCCGGTATTTCTTCATATGGTGCTTCTTCGCCGCGTTGTTTGCGTGCCACGAGCCTTTTGTATTCCTCGAGCTCGGCATCTGAAATATTATCAAACGGATTCTTGAAATAAGCGGTTTTGTAAACTTTTGCGCTAAGCTGATGGTCGCGTTGTATAATACCGCGAGACGCTGCGCCAACAATAACGGTCTGCTCTTTAGTGCCACCATCAACCGAGTCTTGCTTTCCAGAACGCTTGAATTCGTCCCATGTGACACCGTCCAATATTTGGCTTTGTGGCCCACTGGAGACAGTGTTTTTTTAAACGCAAATCCTTCATCTCCTGACATTTACGTTTGAATTCATCAACATCATGCGATGTAGGTGCAAACTGGTGTGGATTATCTATCTACGTGATTGTAATGCATCGGATCATCGGGCGATTGACCATTCTGGATCCAGCGTGTTATGGTTTTTGGTTCCGGTGTTACGGTCTCACGCACCTCGCGCTTCTGGTACACATTAGGAGAATTGACCCATGTCACACGATCGTGTATCTTTTTGCCATCGACCAATTTTTTCAATGGGCTTACCCATTGTAGAGTGAGGTGCTGGGGGGCCCTGGCCGTTGTGGATCAACCAGGTGACCACATAACTTATAATTCGGCTGCGTCACTGCTCACTCTGTTGGCGATCTAATGAACATAGTCGTCTTTGAATTTAAATATTGGAAGTATCCGCATGATACACCAGCACTCAAGAAATTCTTGAGCGAGGCAATTAATCGTTTCGGCATCAACGTCAAACTCATCTCTATAACGACAGATAATGCTAGAGTCAATATTTCATCAATTGACGAGCTACGAAGCGATCTCAATCTAGATTTAAACTTTGATCTAGGCTTTATTCACTTTCGTTGTCTCGCTCATGTCATCAACATTGCTGTGATGTTAGCCTTGAAGAAACTGAAGCCATTAGTCAACGCAATCAAGAGTATCGTTCTAATCATAATCGCTCGACTAAGAGAACTAAACGTTTTTGTGTTTTCCAACAGAAGGTGATTGATGACAAGGAGGTGACATCGATATCTAAGCCGTTAAACTTAGTAGTGGACATTGAAACAAGGTTGAGTAGCACTTATTTAATGCTTGAAAGAGCTCGCATCGATAGAAGAGTTTAATTGGCAGCGTCTCAAGGTTGTATTGGAATTCTTGAAACCATTCTTAGAGGTAACAGACATGCTGTCCAGTGAAAAATATAGCACAATAAGCTTAGTTTGCAAGTTAATCCCAACTATTGAAGCACATCTTAGCAAAGACTTCGATGATATTATTGTTATGGAAACAGCAGATAGCCGATAATGATATCGCAACAGGCATCATGTACATCGCACTGATGCAAATCACAGCTCAGCTGCCAGTCGTGAGACGTGATAAATTTACGACGAGTGCCGTTCACAGCTCGATTTGCCAGCCGTGAGCTGCTCAATGCGACTGTGTTGACTCAGCCCAGCTGGCAAAAAGATCTGTGAACAACAGTCGTCGAATCACAGCTCACGACTGGCAGCTTGTGAGCTGAATCGACACAGTCACCATCACTATCAAGTTGATAACTAAATTCGTTTAGTGGAGCTTATATCTTACCGTCGTCAATTTAGTAGTGGTTTCGATTGTGGTTTTGGCGACTCTGCTTCTATTTGTATGATGTCACCAATCCAAGTTAATGTTATACATCGCTTGCTGCTTCTATAACATCTCAGCATTTGGTAGAGGCCGCAGGCGGTGACCTTATGATTGGTGATCTTCATAACACACACACATACACTTGTTGAAATACAAGTGAAATAAATACAACTCATGAATTTGTACGAGCTAGAAAACCGAAGTTTATGTGTCATTTTTGTGTCTATTCATGAGTGAGGAAGTAATGGGCAAAAGTGGGGAATTAGGGTAAAAATGGGGCGGAAATGGGGTTGATGGGGCTCTAATGGGGTGGTAGTCTCATAATGGGGTGGGAATGGAGAGACCCATAAAGGGGTTTCAGTAGAAATGGTAAAGTCCACCATGCAGATGGGGAATTATCCATGATGGCCACAACGCTACTATCAATACCAATTGGCCACCACGCAGGACTAACACCGAACAACTGCATCCACACACAACACATGAATAAATTACAACCTGTCCCATTCAAGCGCACGGCGTCACATGCTCACTCTTATTTTTTTTCCGAACTAGAATCCGCACGATGAAATGGACATTGATTGCCAAGAGACGAACGAGGTGAAATCCATGGCAACTGCTCGAGACAATTTGACATCTTGTTTCGTCAACAATTGATGAAAAACTGCATACAAATGCTCAAGGTGCAACAAACACTCCAAGGACTCCTACATTTCAACACGAGGGCAGATTTACACCTCAGCGTTCTTCTCGCCGACTGGCAGCAAAGCAAAGTTGTTCCGTACTGGACGAAAGTCCAAGAAAGCAGCGTATATCGGAAGTTCAAGATATACTTGGAAGTAATCAAGGGACTCTAGACACTATGCCTATAGAATTACGAGTGCTAATAGATCCTTATCATAAAATCCTACTCCTGAGGACATTCACATCTGAGACATCAACACCCACCATCGAGTCCAACGCCATGGAACTAATTGAAAAGGATGACTATGTTTATCAAGAATATTACTGCTTATGTCGTTCAACTAAAACTAGTTAATTTATGATTTTCTGTGAATTGTGAAGAATGGTATCATTATAGTTGTTTGGATATAAGAGAAAACAGTATTGAAACAAGGGATGACAAAAAGACATGGCACTGCCCCGAATGTATTAAGGCAAATGCCTTGCGTGAAGTGATCCTCAAGCCTCGTATCATCGACGAATCCACATTGATAAAACTTAGAAATTCGTTTGCTTTTAAATAAAAACTTTATACCACCTTCGCTACTTACTAAAGGGTGTTTCAAATAGAGTTCTACCAACTTGACTGTCTGTCTGTCTGTGAGTCTGTGTGTGTGCACAATTTCGGCTGGATGCGCAGAGCGCGAGTGAGTGTGTGTGACGTCAGCTGTTGCCTCATCAAAAAATTGATTGATTAATTGATACCTATTATTTCTGACTATGTATTATTGATAAAAAAAATATTGTTCACGCACACACACCACTCATGCCTCATTTTGTTCAGCTTGGCGAGCTCTTTATTATTATTATTGTTTGTTCACCTAAACTTTGGCGTAGCGCCGGATATAGAAGCTGGGAACCAACTTTTCTTCAAAAAATCATCAAAATTTCTAAGTTATTGCGCACCCCTCCTTTAAACCCCATGCATAAGGCCCCCTTTTTGGTGTAATAATTATTTTTGCTCAATTCTTTTTTCCCTAGCAAGTGTGATGCCGTGCTGTTGTGCACACTTTGACTGTTCACAATGTGCACAGTCA
>JAIFTH010001111.1:0-10218 GCA_019968535.1 Fragariocoptes setiger | reverse complement strand
ACACACACACACACACACACACACACACTCTCTCTCTCTCTCTCTCTCTCTCTCTTGAGTTGTTTTTTAGTGCTATTCTTCAGCACGCAATAGTGCCACACAATAGCTCTCCAGTGTTTCTGCACTTGAATGAGAAATCCCATGCAATTTGTACGAATCTGACATGTGTGATTTCAAGTGTAACGGGGAATACAGCAACGAAAGTATATAATGGAACGTCAGTGAGCCACCTAGAATAGATGTAGTCTCTCTGTAATGAGTCGACTCATGCAAATGATTGACGTACGTGCTGCTCAGTGGATAATTAACTGTATGATCTTGCACATGTTCTCGCCACGTTTCACGTGAACGTAGCCGTCTAAGCCCCACTGTTTGCCAAACGAGTTTTTCACGATCCAATAATCGCCATGCACCGGATCAGTGTCGTACCCAACGATCAGCATGAAATGATTGGGATACTGATAATCTCCATTGCATCTAGTACTCGAGAATACTCCTGATTTGTATTCTCTTAGGTCGCCGTTTGCAACAAATCCAACAGCCACGGGTTGAGATGCCACATAGTAGCGCAACTCTTCCTCTGTGAGACCTCTCTCTTCAGCGTGATAGTCAACACTGGCACCAATGTTTGACTCGTTGAACAAACATTTTGGACCTTGAAAGCCTGTGTACGGATAAGTGTCTTGAATGTCGAGTCCACCAACAACTTCAACGTACTTCATTGCATCACTAACTCGTCCGTCGTAGCAACCTTGATTGATGCCGCTCTTGGAACAATCTATCAGTTGTTGTGCGCTCAGTGCCACCAGTTTCTCATTCTTCACATAATTTGTTCCTTCAATAAATCCGGCCTTTGTAATGTGTGTTTGCAGCGCAATCAATCAATTGATCAAGAGATATTGTTAATGGATTAGTTTGGATTTTTTTATACTCAGTGCAGTATGGGATTGATTTTGAGCTAATACTTACAGTGGCAAACGCCCAACCTGCGTTGCATTGTCCTTGATCCTTAACAGGTGTGACAGCTCCTTTCGCTCGCCAATCAACTTTGTCAGGTAAATTGTCAAGAAGAGCGAAATATTGGACCGGCGTTGTTTTTGCAAAAGATTGCGTCGAGTAGGCAATACTTGATTCGACATAATAGTAGGATGGTAAGCATGGTCAATGTCGGACCATTTATTAACGGCTTTCTCGTATGAGACTTTGCCTTGGGCGAACAAGATGTTGTGCTCGGCAACATCGTTACGTGCTCTCAAGTACAAGTCAAAATGTCTCTTGTCCTCTTGAGCTGACCAGTAACCTTTGCCGTGCGTCGCTTTGTATTCAGTCCACTCTTTGGACACCAGTTCATCGGGATCAATATTCTTGTTGTCAGCGGCACAACAAGTGCACACTGTCACGGTGAATAAAAAAAGCGCTGCGTACAATCTATTCATTGTGATATTCCCGTAATGATTTCTTTGAGAATAACCAATCGTTGTTGGTAATTTATCCGAGACTTTCTATTGATCTAACTGCCTAGGTGAAGGGTTGACTGCAAGGCTAGAGTGAATGATCGTTTGAATTCATGTTACAATAGACTGGCGTATTTATAATGATTCACAAATGAGGTATCGTAGATCTCGCAGATCATGAGTCCATGGCAAAAAAGTCTCCCGCAGAGAGATACATTTCTCAGTCACCACTGAACGAATTCAAACAACTCAATATCGTTGCTTATCTCAGTCCCTGTTATTAGGTATCTCAATACCTAATATAATCATAATACCTCGCGTTCGATTCGAAATTTTTAAAAATAAACCAGTCGAACGCACACTCTGCACTGGTGATGCGCGTACACTGGCGTCAAATCTTTCTATTGTCTTTGCGATGCACCAACACTCGAAATTTTATAATTTACTGGCCTCGAGATTCATTTGCCTATGCCGATGCTTGAGAATGTGTTAAACTGTGTTGATCTATCAACGAATCATTACTCGTAATAAATTGATGCCGGAAAAAGGGGACTGAGAGTTATCAGAAATAATCTTAACTCTGTTAAAGTGATTGATATTAATAGCCAGCCTCTCACAACCAAAACTCATTTAATGTTCGATGGGCACGAAACGCGCCCTCGTGAAGCGTGCCCATTGTAGACACGCACCGATCCATTGATTAATTGATTCCGGTTGATTAATTGGTGTCTCACATGTGAAGAATGACGAGCGACTCGACACAAATGATACTCCATTAGCGAGCTACTGAAAATCGGCACTCGGATCACTGTCAATGCGTTTAAGGCCTGTGATCATCATTTTGATAGTTATTGTTATAGTTAATAACTTTTTCCATACATAACTTTCTCCCATCACGTTTGTCTTTGTCCTCAATTGATAACAATCGATACTCGTTCGGTTAATATCTGAGTCAAAATAGGAGCGCCAAAATGGTTGACATTTACATTTATATCACACGATCGCAAGTGTCTGAAAATTTTAAGCACCCTGAGCAAACTTAGCATGAGCAATGTGCGTGAATTCTCTATGTAAAATGTGTCATAATGTTCATAATATATCGTATATACCTATCGTCGAGAGTTGCAGTCATATCTTTTCCGCAGGATAAGTCTATTGTCACGCAAATTGAGACTTTTCTCATCTTAGACTTAACTTTTAAATCTAACCTGTGAGAAATGTCACGAACGTCACACGAATGTCGCAATATTAAATGCGAGGATTAAGAGTAGACAATAGACAAATTAATGGGTTCACAAAGCAGACAATCATCAGTAGCTGACGACGAATTAAAGGGCAAGATATAACACAAGGTTAAAAACTTGTGGCGCAGTATGACCTTGTCGTCATTTTTTATTGATTGATCATAACATCCTAACGTCAGATGAGAGTCGGACTGGAAGAAGGAAGAACGCGTTTTTGTCGCCTCAATTAGGAAGGTCAGACGATTTACAAGACGATTTTTGATCATTGCAAACATCAGATTTCTAAACTTCAAATGAGACGTGAAATCATTAGCAAAACTTGCTTAGTTGCTTCCGACAATGAGAATTATCGTGTAATTGTCAATATGATTGCGCATCCGGAGCAAATCCAAACGCTAGTCTGTGTATTAAATAATTAAATGTGCATTGAATAAATATATGTGTGTTAATAAACAAAGAGTAAAATTTCGAGAGATTAGAAACAAACGTTCTCTTGTGTTTCAACTTGGATGTTAACATGAATGACATCGAGTGTGGTCGAAACTTACTAGAAGCATCGAGCCCCATGTGATGGCTCGACCCATGGCGGTGATGGAGAATTTGTCCCGATCAATACTGAATCTAAGCAATTCGTGCAAGATTCTCTCGCGGGCCTCGTAGTGCATGTAGGCCACTGTCATTTGCCATTGTTTTGTTAACGTTAACACTTTGCCGTTGGTGCGAGCTGCCATGCTAAACATGAACCAGGCGTAGGCATAGATACTAGACAAACTATACCACACCACCTGTTCTTGTACTGTAATGTCATGATAATAATCGATAAGGAATATCATAGTGGTTATTTCTATTATAATGATCCATACGATATAAAGGCCACTCGGCAGGCCAAACAATGCGTCAAAATTGGTCAATTTTTTCAGATAATAATTGGTGGCAATCATCAAATTGATAGCTTGAGCGTCTAAATAGGAATGTGTCGACAAGCGTGTGCTTTGTGGCCTCTTGACGCCTAGTTTGCCATCAGCATGTGGAACAATTTGTGCGTCAGTTTGCGACAGCCACCCATTTGTATGTATGATTTGATACCGAAGTCTCAGCAACAATAATGCAGTGATAAGCTCCTCAAGCTGTCGAGCTAACACAAGTTGTATGATCATGTAAATGATGAGCGATGCAATGCTCCAAAATAGCAACACGTTGACTGTCCACAGAACGATCACAACCAGGTACGCGCTACGTAACAAACTGAAGTGTCGCCCAATAATCGATGCTTCGTAGATTATCACCAGAGCAACAAACATCACCCAAGGAAACACGAGATGTGTGAAAAATTTGCGCATTAGATTCAAATACCCGATGATTGTGTGCTCAAGCATCAATAATGTCTTGCCAATCAGCGACACACGTATCGTTGTTGTATTGGTGATGGTAAGCAATGAAGTTTGCAAGTTTGATTTGTTCCCATCTATGCTATGCGACCAATTGTTCGATTGATGATGATGGTGTCGGTTTCGATCCCGACCTCGATTGATTAACGATGAACGATGATCTCGAAATGATTCAAACTCCAAATGGCTGTGATTGAAATTCAAGTTGTGCTGGTGAATCTGGTGCACTATTTTATCGATTTCGCTACACAATTGCGCTTCATCATCGATCGCAGTTCCGGCCAAATATCTCCTCCATCTTTTGCACTGATTGCTTCTGAAGCTATTACTCTGCTGTGTTGTGATTGTAGTTGACAATTCATTGTTACTGTTGCTGGTGTTGGTTGTGAGCGCGGCCCATTCCAACAAGATGACGATCATGCATGAATAGCGCTCCAGCAGCGCTTCGTAGCCACAATCGATGGGTGCAATCAATGTCATGAGCATTTTGTCGATTTTGTGCCGATGCAGGTGGCCCATGATGTGCAGGAACGAGCAATACCCGATGCCCAACATCCAAACGAATAACAGGTGATACCGGCATCGTTCCATGAATATAAACGGATCCAATGCATCGAGAAAATGGTGCAATTTTTGTCCAAGCATAGTAGAGCTCACATTGAGTGCGTCCATGATTGGTTTCTCGACAATAATCACGGGGCTCGTTAAAATAATCCAAAGGTCAAACATGAGTCGAATATAGAAGACTAATTGCACATTACTTTTGCGTTTGCTCGTATCGTTTTCATCAACTGAATCGACGTTGTTACTGTTTTGTATAATAAACCGGCTGTTTCCAATTGATTGATCTATCGGACTAACAGTAGATCGGCAACGATTTGAGGCGAACAATTCTTTGACACGATGCCACTCAAATTCGTCCAGGCCCAACAATGTTCGCAGCAGGCCAAATATTGGATCATTTGTGATGTTTTTTGAGCTACTGTCGGGAAGAATCATGTCTAGCACTTCTTTTTAGGCCCTCTTCGACTTCGATACAATCGGCGTGAAATCTTCAATATCAGAGACAATAAAAAGCTTCTCTATTTCAGAAGATCTTCATTTCATTATTGAAGTTTGTGAGAGACCAGTCGTCAAAGCTAACCACCCCTACCTGTGCCGGTGCGCTTGCGTCACTGCACAATGTATAATGTAAAGTAAGAAGTGATAACTGTAGATTGTACAATAGTGACAACAATAACTGTGTATCGCACAAGTTAGTGAAATAAAATACAAGTTATTGAATTGAAACATAAGTTATTGAAATGAGTCGCTACAAGCTTGCATTGACAATTGTGAAAATCGTGAATATTCGTAACGTTCGAAGCAAGAGTTTAACTAACAGTTTGTTCTAACGGCCAGTGTCACGCATACTCATTCACATGAATTTAGCTTCATGCGCTGTAACATCACTCAATGCAACCATCTATTGTCTACAAAGTGAGTGTCTGTTGTTGCTGTTGTTGTTACACACTACAGTCTACATTCGAATCGTCGAGAGATCCATACTCGACGACAATTCAATCACATGCACGATTTTCTGCACCTGTGTATTCGATTCTTGAGGATCACGTTATGTAATATTATGCAATTCAAAAGACATAAACACAAAATCAGTCATAAGTCAAGAGTGAATCTTCGACAGCATTCAATCAGGAATGCTTGAGCTGGAGTAAACGACCGAGTTTCGTCTCACTCTAAATACGACTCACGGTTGCACAAAATTTTTTGCAATACAATTCGCTGTTTCATAAACAATTTGTGATTTAAGAAATTTTTGCAGAATTTTGTGTACCTTGTGATTTTCATTGTGATTTTTGTGAATATCCGAGCCCTAAAGATGACACATCAAAGGTAATTTATAAGTTCAAAGAATGTTTGAATTATCATTGTCAAAGTCCGTATACATTCTGTACCATATGATCATGAGGTGGAAAACAAAGAGGAAAGATGGGGAATTGCGTGGAAATGGAGAAACCCGCATTGGGGGGAGCACTGAAATTGGAAATAGCCAATTGGAATGGCTAAATCCAATTATTTAGCGTTATTTAATTTAACCACGATGATGAACTCCATGATGTCTAACGAGGGCAACTTCATGGAATGAAGGAGTCTCAAAAGTTCCTTAGCCATCATATTCTCACTCGTTATTTGCATGACCCCAAACGAACCTGAGCTCACACACTCACTTCGGCCTGAGTTGGTTAATACATTGGAGCTATTCCAAGGTGCCGACGCTCTAGGGTAAAGTAGTTAGAGTTGGCTGATACTGATATAAAATAAAATGAAGCTAAAATTTTAGGAAAACTATCGATGCATGGACAAACTAATCGAATTAAATCACAAGACCATAGAAGCGTTGTTGATCGTCAGACAAAGTAATACATTCGAATTGTCCTGCACGTAGACAATTTGTACACAAGGGGAAAAAATAGTGGCCCATACAATGAACTGATACTCAGTGGCTATTTTAATCGTTTGTTAATTATGTGCTGAGACACAAAGTCTCGACTCGCTGCTGTGACCATTGAACGCTGTTTGCCCCTTATGAATAAATTGTGCACGAAATTGCTTGTCGTCGAATGGGAACAAAATACTAGACTATCATGCAATCTTGAAACATCATGTGCCAGTCTGAAAAGAGTGAAAATTTCTTAGACTTGTAAATATCGATCCATTAGAGCAAATATGAGATTGTCATACTTTTCGACACGCACAAATACGCTGGAATATTGCGAAGATATTGCGTGACAATTTGAATTGATGAATAGAACAGCAAGCAGTAATAGGAATTAGGGCACTGTCTGTCTAAATTTTGCTGTTTAACTAAAATTTTAGACTCTAATATTGAAGTCGATGTCGTTATTCATAAGAGAGCTAAAAGTGAGTGCCGAGGTAAATTCATTACGACTTTGTGGTGCATACTCACTCGTGTGCAGTAAGTGAAAGGATGTTGTCATTAGTTTATTGAGCAGAAACTGAATCCATCTTGAGGTGAGATCGACAAAAGAATACCTAAAATAATTATCATACTAGGAAGAGTTTTACACTTCAAGAGAGCAAGACAACAGCCACAACAATGGAATTCACCACACCCGACGATATAGCTGGCCACCCATTAATTCGTCTAGTGAGAATAATGCTCTGTATGGACGATCCTTGGTGGCCACGAGCTGATATTAAAGATTTAGAAGAGGAATTGATTAGAGTTAAATACAGAGCTAAGAAGATGTATGCAACAGGCAATAGCAACAATAACAGCGTCATCAGAAAGCAGAACCACAAACATGAACATCATATCATAAACAAACTTAGATCCAGACATCCCGACATTGAATCAGTGTGGACGTACAACTATGGTGTCGGTTATTGTACGACACGATTGAGTAAGCTGTTCTATGCACGCATGGCATTGGACGCGTTACTGATCGCACATCATATCAACTTATTGATCCACTGCATTAGTGCATCTTCAAGTCCGAGTAAGAGCGCGGATATTCCACTGATGGATCAATTGGACCTGTATTACGGTGTGCCCAGATTTCGTGCAAATCTGCACGCGCTCATTGTGACCGGTTTAGTGGCCCAATGGTATTTGTACTTTACGAGCTACTGTTTGCGTCACCGAAAAGGGCCCTGTTTTATGATCATACTGGCGTCCATCGAGTGCAAACATGCTGCACTGTGCGAACGCTACGTACGACTCGCCATCGATCTGCTCGAGAGCCCATACATGCCTTTGTCGGTGCTTCAAACGTCACAATTGCTCTGTGAAATGGAGCAAATAGTTAGCCTGATTAGAGTGCACAATCGGATGCTGAATCACAGCCACAACGAGCTCGAGCCCATCCGTATGCCGTCGCGTGTCTTTTCATTGAACAAAGCCAGCAAGCTCAACAGGCAGAGCGACAATTATTGGTCCACAATATGCAATAGTCACAAAAACCATTACATAACTCGCCAACAAATCGACAAATTCTTGTCAGTTCAAAAAATCATCTTTCGTTTTCCGTTCGTTGACAAATTCTACATCAGTATTGACCACACGTTTGGTGGTTACCTGGTGGCAGTTCACCTGATGACCTACATCATTACTCTGGGCCTGGTGTATCTCTACATTCTTGTTGTGATCCAATCCATCAATGCAGTTCAAGAACTGCCGATCTTGTGGTCATGTGTCAGATCTGTATATATAATGCTGAATCTGGCGGCCTTTGTGGTCCCGCTCACATTGTCAATGTACTCAGCGGCCGCTGCGTCATGCATATCGTTCGAGTTGATTCGTCTATCAAACGCGATCATTCGCGCTCTACGAGCCATGCGATACAAATGTAAGCTTATTCGCGCTTTGAAGTCGGAGCATACACACTCACAATCAATCATGACGACAACAACAGATCACAATTATGATAGCAGCAATAATAGCAATAATAATAACAATAATGATAATAATAATAGTAAAGCACATTATATTGATGCAACTCTACAATGCACCGCTCGCTCGTCGTTGCAATATATGGACGCGTTGGCCATCAATCTGATGATAATAACAAGTACATTTTTAAGCAAATTACCCAAGCTCGACTATGTGTTCGGTGCTCCGGTGGGCGCATTCCTTTGCTGGGTTATATCGATTGCCATGTTCACGTTGGTGTTTGTGTTCGATCACTTAAACGACCTTCGAACAACCGAGCTCGTCTTCTCGATCTGCCTCATCGGTTTGTATTTTTCTTCGCTGATCATGTTCTCATCGGCAGCAATCGTTACCAAAAGAGTGAGTGTCACAGAAAAAAATCACTCACTTACTTCAGTGTTAACAGTGATTGTACTTTTTATAATTGCATCATCTTTAATTCAAACTCGCATTTCACCATTTCTGATTTGATCGTACCAATGATAGATACGTTTCATGGAAAAAGAGTGGAATCAAGCGGTTGGCCAATTGGGTCACGAATGCAAACGACGCATCGAAAACGATTTGCTGGCATTCATGGCAGATCGTGAGACGTTCTCGGTGAAGGCGTTTGGCAGACCGATCACCATCAGTTCACTGGCACTCGTAAGTAATCCTTCTTTCTATTCTTTTTTCCAAATCCAATGACAACTTATTCACTTTGGAGCAAAACAACACATTAATAGAGAGCAATAACGTTAATCATTTAAATGTCTCTTTCGTTTGTTGTGAACATCGGTGATTTGCGTGACGTGCCTCGGAGACTTCAGACTTCGGCTTGGGTAATGAGCGGTTTTGTACTTATTTTAACAATGAGACAATGAGCAAGTCCATGACATGAGCGCTCAACGAGCATGAATGAACTTGTTCACTATTTCATTCAGGCTTTATGGATAAATAGTGAATACAGAATACAGAAATCAAAATTGAGTCGCTAGGCTTCGCTGTTCAGTCTCTAGAACCGCCATCAATGATCTTCACGATTAATTCAACAGCATCCATATGGATGCTTGCAATTTGTGCTTCGATTTCATATCTATCAATGGACACTGTGTGTGTGTGTGAACAAATAAGTTACAAAAAATAAACTTACAGTGCTACATTAAAGGCATTGCGTGTCATGGGTCATTACCGTGCACGAAACTTTGGTGTCAGTCGAGACAATGTGAAGCGTTTTACTTCTAACAAATTTTGCTCAAAAGACTGTAAATTGAACTTTTTGAATCGTTGTGTTTCAAGACCCTGAATATATCAGTGTCGCATTTCCACCTACAAACTCAGAGCTGCAAGCTATGCTTCGTGGCGACTCGATCGACTCGCAATCTCGCTTGGTCCCATGTCTTAGCTCTCGAGGCCATCCACCTAGCTTTGCCGCCCATTTAAAACAAGCATGCCATGTAGCGTGACTGCGAACTTTACTTGTTGAGCATGTGAAATGGTGCTTCCGTCGAGTGGCGAGCGCCATTTCTGGTTTTCGTCACTCGGGATGGGGACAGGCAGCACACCGATTCGGTCGCAGCTCGCATCGAGCTATGCGAACCATAGGCAAAATTGTCACATTAATATTTATGTCATCTCAGTTTATTATTTGTATGAAGGTCTACACACACACACACACACACACACACACACACACACAC
>JAIFTH010001110.1:0-10231 GCA_019968535.1 Fragariocoptes setiger | reverse complement strand
ATGCATTCATAAAAAACCACTCGGTTTTATCTTCAACACTGACACATCCAAAAACCCCGGCCAACATTGGGTTGCTGTTTGGATCAGTGATGGCATACACCCACAATCGCACGATGTTGAGTATTTCGACCCACTTGGTTTGCCTCCCATCATACCAAAATACATTGACTTTCTCGAACGAGTTACAACAAATAAGTGGGTTTACAACCCAATAACATTACCACCGCCGCCACTGCCTCGTCTTGGGCTTTCTGCACTATGTTTGTGCTATTCAGCTTTGCCGACACTTGATTGATTGCGTCGGTTAAATCGCCGGCCTGCTTGGCCACGATATTTGTTTTAGCATGGTTTTCGACATTGCTCGTTACGGTGTACGCTACCGCTCCTCCAGATACTGCGCCGTTGATGAGCAACAATATTGCTGCAGACCAGAAACGTTTATTTCTGACCAAGTTTTTGGCGTCAGGCCTAATTACTTCGCGATTGGACGGGGTGCCGCCGGTGACTGCCATGGAGTCCACTATAGGGTCTCGGCTCTTCAGTTCTTTGAATGCTTCGAGTGGGTTTAAGATTGAAAGCGCGTTACATACTAATATGGCATCTTCGTGTTCGGTTGACTTGTCTCCCACTGAACTGATAAGCGTTCGTCACGGATTGACGAACCGTCAAGCAGCATTCTCGCGCGAATATCTATCAATCTGGTGGACACGATTGACGAAGATGTCCTCCACAGGACGGGTGTGGTGTAGAAGAAACTGTATCCGTAACAGCTCGATACCAGGCCTACCAACATCAAGCTTGTCAGCAGAGTAGCTGCCACGCTGTGCGGTGTGATAGCCGGCGTGGCTGGCCCGTATCTTTTTAGTTGGGATGCATGTGCCTTGAATTCACGGTCTTTGTTTTTGAGCAAGTATCTCCGTGAAGTCGTCTGACGACCTGGAAAGGTCCGGCATACCTATCTTCGAGTTTGCGGTTTGGACCGCGTATCTCGGCCTCGTGTCGGAGAACTTTGTCCCCAGGCTCGTACGTCGGGGCCGGTTTATGATGGCTATCATATTCGGCTTTCCTGGCCAAATGCATTTCTTTTGTGTTCTCGCTTACTCGGGCTGCGATATCGCTGACCCGTTTCTGCACTAGTCGTGCGTATTCGTCGGCCTTCGTAGATAATGGTTCTGTGTCGGCTAAGCCTGGGACGCTTGGTTCGCGTCCGTGGACTACAACGAACGGCGACGTCTTCAACGTAGCGTGATAGGATGTGTTCAGCGAGAAGACAGCCAGCTGCAAATGCTCGTTTCATTTGTGCCGTTGGTGTGGGTCTATCACCAAGGCACGCTTTTCCGCCAATGACTGATTTACCCTTTCTATCATCGCGTTACCTTGGTGGTGGTATGCCGATATGTACTCATTCTTGCATCCAATTATGCTGCGATATTGCGGATCAGACCCGATCTGAATTCCAATCCGTTGTCGGAGAGTAGCACTTTAGGCGCCCCATGACGCGCGAATACCTGCTCGACGACGAATCTAGCCACCGTGTTGGTCTTGCGATCGGGCGTGGCTCGCGTTTCGACGAAGCGACTGAAATGCTGGCGGCTGTATGCTGGCCTCAAGCCAGCGTTCAGGGTCAACGGGAATGGCTCGCTGCGTGTCGTTTTCTATTCTGCTTATGATTAGGCGTTCCAGCTGCTCGTCTTGGTCATCGCCAGCCGGTGACCAAGATAGGCAGTCTGCCTCATGACGGACGTCGAGTGGAGTGAGGGCGTAAAACACGCAGCGATCTTCATCTGATTGCTTCAAATTCATGTCAATCAGAAACTCACGAAATTTGATGTTCCACTGGCGAGGTGCTTGTTTAAGCCCATAAAGACTGCGTTTTAGTTGATAAACTTTACCATTGTCTGTGGTAAAGCCTTCGGGCTGCTCCATGAAGATAGTTTCGTCTAGATCGCCATAGAGGAAGGCAGTTTTTTATGTCGAATTGCGCGGTTTCAAGTTGCTGTTGGACTGAATAGGCGAATAGCAAACGCACCGATATTGTACGTGTCACAGGAGCATAGATTTCATGATAGTCGACACCATAAATTTGTGAAAAACCGCGAGCGACAAGCCTAGCTTTATATCTATCAATTGAGCCATCAGGCTTGCGTTTGATACGATACACCCAACGATTTGATATTATATTCACGTCATCCGGACGTTCAACCAACTTCCACACATCATTTTTATGCAATGAATCTATTTCCTCTTGCATAGCTTGAATCCATTGTTGTTTATCATCACGAAGCATAGCTTCACTGTACGACTTTGGGTCATTAGTTGCGTCAAGAGTTGCTAAGTTTGCTCTCTCTAGTACACGAGCTGAACGTAGTGTGCGATCGGATGGCGGAACTGTTCGTCTATTATAAGGGCGTTTTGTAACATCATCAGGCTGATGAAGCACTAGTGGCGAACATGATGTTGGAACAGGCGACATTGGCTCTGTTGTATCGAGATACACTGAGTCATCATATGGCGATTCATAATCGTGGATTTGCAGGAGGGATATTGCGCGTAACGATGATGTCATCCAGAACGTCGGGGCCGTTTTCAATAGAATAAGCAATATCTGAATTGTACTTGTTAAGGAAGACGACATCACCAGATATTACGATTACCTTTTTCTCGTGATCATAGAGATCATAAAGTGTTATACTGCTCTGTGTACCCCACAAATGTTAATTTTCGGCCTTTGGGATCAAATTTACATTGTATTTGATGATCAGAAAGTTTTACTATCACCGAATATCCAAATATGTGCAGGTTGTCAACTTTAGGTTTTCTGTTGAACCACCATTCAAATGGAGTTTTGTCTGGGCTCCGTTTGTTGGAAACACGATTCATTACGTAGACAGCTTTTAAAACAGCTTCTGCCCACAAGTATTTGGGCACATTAGCTTTGAGCATCATAGTTCGAGCCGATGCTGACACGATGCCGATTTCTCTCTCAACAAATCCATTCTGTCGAGGAGTGTATGAGCTGTGATTTATTCCTTTCTCTTTCAATAAAGTACTAAGACTGTCGTTTTTGAACTCGGTACCGTTATCATTAACAATTCGAAGTACTTTGTTACCGGTTTCTAATTCGGCCTGGGAAATCATAGCCTTAATTTCATTTGGTATATCGGACTTGGTGGCAACAAAGCGAACAAGCTTGTAGGATGATGCCTCATCCTTTCCCAACAAAAAGTATTTTGAACCACCTAAGCTGGCGGTACTTATGGGTCCGACAGTGTCGAAATGAAGAGATGCGCCAGGCACATCTACTTTAAGGCTTGACCTGTTTGGGTGTTTGTATCTATGGCTTTTGCCAAGTGCACAATCTTCGCAAAGATTTGAGGAGCTGCATTCTTCACTCACCTTCAAGCCATCCACAATTTTAAGATCTGCCATTCGTCGAATAGTTTCTTTTGATGCATGGTCAAACTGCTCGTGCCACTCTTCCAAAGTGGCTGCAGCAAACGCAGTATCTTCAGGAGCTTTAATATTCAGCTCTATCCAGTACAGACCATCAACACAACGAGCATTGAATTCTTCAATACCATTACGGATGAATTGAATACCGTTATCGGTAATTATTGCATTGAGTCCATTCGTAGCTGCTGCACTCAGAGCGAACAGATTTTCAGCTATTTCAGCTATTTCAGGGACATAATGTACATTGTACATCGTGCCATATGTCGTAAACACTTTGCCGGCACCTAGTGCATGAATGATTCCACCATTTCCAACACCGATGCTCTTTCGTTTATCAAATTCTTTATACTCTTGGATACAATCCAAGTTCGATGTCATATGTGTCGAGCAGCCGCTATCAGCGATCCACTTCGATGCTATGTGTGACCTCATTACCATTGCCTTGGCTTCCACACCTGTTGTGTTTGTTTGATTTGAAGTTTGACTCGAAGAAGCGCCCTGAGTGTTACCAGTTAGATTTTGTTGTCGATTGTCATTAGAGTTGTTTGAATTGTTACGATTATTTCGTCCCTGAAGATTGCGACATTCTTCGATGGCATGGTCTTCTTTCTTACAGTATCTACAGAAGACACCAGATTTAAATTTGCGTGATTTCGAACCACTTGAGTCACTGTGCCCCTGTAGTCCAGAGGCACCTTGATCTCTATTTTGACATTGTTTGTTTCCCTTTCGATTGAAGCGCCCACGGTTATCTTTAGCTACGAGTGCTTTTGATTCTTCTAAGTTTTTGAGGCTCTTGGCTTTGGAGACAATCTCCGAGATTAAATTATCGACCGTTCGTGAAGCTTCGCTTTGATTGCGCCAGAGCTCAATAAAGTTGTCGTAAGTGGGTCTGGGCAACGCATTCAGTAATGCTGCCATAAAAGAACGGTCTAATACAGGCTCACCTTGTAAGCGGATACGAGCAGCCAGGCTTTGCATTTTGTCAATTGACTGCGGTATATCTTAGGAGTTCTGAAATTTGTAGTTATAGAGCTCAACAGGTTTTCTGCTTCAAAGTCAGTTTTATTTTCATAGGTCCGTTCAAGCGTTTTCCAGACGTCCTGTGATGTCTCGCAGTTGAGCACAATCATCTGATTATGCTGATCTAACGAAGATGAGAGCAAAACATTCGCTTGCTCTTCTAGTTCGAGAATGCTAGTGCCGTTAATCACAGCATCATAGAACCGTTTTGCCTTCAAGATTTTGATCATCTGCTTTTTCCAGATTATATAATTTGTTTTGTCCAGCGTTGGTAGACGAAACTCGATTTTTTCTGACATATTGGCCGAGTCTGAATCGGTTACTGCTTTTGCAAATTGTTTTGGTTGAGAAGAACTAGACGTCGTTGCACCAGATTGGTGTGCTGGAACAGAAGGAGGTTGATTTTGATTCAACTTGTGTTTTACAGGTCGATCGGACATTATCTATTTAGATTGCGTTAGCAGGGAACCATACTGCTACCATAACAGAGAATGCGATAAGAACGAAAGACTTTGCATTTATTGCTTAGCTTTTGGATATTTATTTGCATTGTATTTTTAATAATGATCATCATTGATCAACTGAAGAATGACAACTGACTAACTCTTGGTTAGACACACACAACATATGCAGAAAACGCCTACCATTGTGTAAGCTGAGCTTGTGAAGCAGTGTGTATGTTTAGTGTGTACCACAAGGACATACTATCCAACACTTATTCATACTTGATCGTAACTTAGATCACGTAACGTAGATCGTATGCCGATGACTTTCAGAGAATATCGACTTTCAGAGAAACTGAGCCTTTAGTGAGTGCAATGATCGAGCGGGGACTGTAACCAAGTAATGTTAATAAAATAATGATCGAGCGGGCGAACGAATCTCTAACTCGCTCTCCAACTTGGCCGACTCGTAGTGCGCTTTCGTAAAACAAAAGTGCGCCAGACTCGATCATCGAGCGCTGCCACTTTCATTTCCGTGCATGAACAAGATTCGGATTGTGTCTGGTTTTGGTAATTTTTCAGCCGTCTGTCTCTCGTGCAAATCACCTACTTATTGAGACTGTAATGATAATCATAATAATGAATGATGAACTAATATCACCAAGAAGATGAGCAATCAATTTGCACCTCTGTAATGCATAAGCCACAAGCATTCGGTGTTCTCAAATAGATCGAGTCTAATATCGGGCCAATGTTATTGTAAGAATGAGCATTCAGACAAGTGAAAATACATAGTGACCCTTGCATGATCCACCGTTGGCGACTCAATTTCGGTAAATGAACGTTTGGAGAGAGAGAGGCACATTAGTTGATACATGCTCGACCTCTGGAGAATTCGAATGACAAATCTGTTGAATTGGACTTTATTTACATGCTACATTACTCGAGACCGGATTTTAGTATGATTTATTTTGGGTAAAATTTGCAATAAACGCTCTGGGTTAGTGAAAAAGAAATCAAAGTAGAAAGTATCATGCACCATACTGAGGAAAGAAAATATGAAAATACTTGGGCTTACTACGAGATTTTGTCGAAGAAAATCTATAATTGAACATGTAATAATAATTATACTGAATGTGTAATATGATTATTGCAAGAGTAAGGTGATGTGGTCGGCGTGAAAAGTAGGACGTGAGTGCATCTTCGGGGTGCACGCACGATGACAAAACGCAGTCTTGCAGGTGTGACACAAGTTAGAAAATTTCTTTAGAAATATTTTAAAGCGATTCTGGATCGAAATTTTTTTCATGAGATTGTAAGTGCTGGACGACTGTTTGACGCAATAAGATATTTGAGAGCCAAAAAGATGAAATAATGCTGAAAATGTTACTATTGCAGGCGAAATTGCAAAAAGTGTGATTTTAGGGAAAACCTCGAAAAGTTTGATTAGTGTGATTTATAATGTGATTTATATAGAAATCCAGGCTCTAGCCATTAGAAAGCGGCCTCATTTGAACTCATAAGTGATAGATGTTACAATGCGCGAGTAACAAGATTGGCAACAAGGTTAGACTGCTGCTAAACTTTCTTGCCCTTTACAATTTGTATTACTTTTATGCATGTTCATTTGGGTACCAAACATTAATTAGATGCTAGGGTTGTTTCTCGTTCAGTTTGCACAATCAAACCAGGTATTCATTCATTGTTGTTTTTTTTATTTCAATGTATTAACGCAATCAGTGGTCTCTTGTTGTGGTTTCATTCAATTAAGTAGCGAATGATCAAGGAGCCATTTATCTCTTATTTGATTACAAAGTTGTCATAAGAATGATTGTTGCATAATAGTATTGTTGGTTGCAGCAAAGTATCGATAAATCAAACTTTCAACTTGTTTGATGTTGACTCGAGACACACAGTATTTCTTAACGTAACCTACACCATGTTTGAGTTTTTAAAATTGAAAAAAAATAAATCTCAAAAGAAAAAAAGAAAAACTAACCTCGATTACAATAGAATAGAACAAGTTTGCACGTGAAAAGAGTTATGAAAAATGAATGTAATTATCATGGTGACTGTACCACCGATAGCTACAAGCAGATAGTTCACACATACTCACACAATGTTTATTCAAGCGAGCGAACATAGTATTCATTGGGAGAGAATAAAAAGAAAGAAAACAATGGACAACATCAAGGACAGGAAGAAGGGAATGTGAACTGGCGATCGCCAGTTCGTGCATCGCCGATTCGTTCGTGTTTTGCACAGTCATGTGTTGTCCTTGACGTCCAATTATCTTGTCAAATGCCTCGCAACGCAAATCAAACACTCGATCCACGTTCATTGTCATGTTTTCATGTCATGTAATGCTGTGATATGACAAAGATTGCTTGTCAATGAACTTATGGGAGGATGAAAATAGCGCGCTCATAGACGAACAGTGAGATTATTATTATTATGTCATCTCTTCGTGTACCAGATCTGTGCTGCTTACCAGATGTGTGCATATGGTAAATGAGTGACAATGCCTACGCATTCTCAGTCAGTATTGTGTCAAACAATCTTTGTGTTATTTATCGCTTAGCTATGTGTGTGTGTGTGCGTTTCTGCTCGAGAAGTTCGACGAACGTCGAGCTCGACAATAAACTCCGTCAAGTTTAAGGTTGCTTTTCTATTTTTCATTTTCTTAAGCTTATTTTACGACCAATTTCTCTCTAACACCAAGCGCAATGAATATCAGTGAGCGGAGTAGCTAGTCAATTGACTGCCACTGATACGCGCCACTCATACTCTTAATAAGTAGCATGACGCCCAATCTGTGTTTGTGTGTTGCTCATCGACAAGTTCACTTATCAATATCAACTTCTCAAGCTCATACATGATCGTGGCTGCCCAAGATTTACATTTGGTAAGCTCTTCTCGCAGCTATATAGCTTGAGAACTTCAAGTTCGAGAATGGACATCAAACATTCATCTCATGAAAATGGCTCTCATGATGAGCTGTTCATGTTTTATACATCGACATAAGATCAAAAAATGTTTACTACAGCAGATGCTGTCATTCGTTGCACTAAAGCAACAGGCAGTCGATTCGCAATTGGTGTGTCTGCCAAGCTAACTGTTGTGAAATAACTTTCGATTTGCAACGGTGCTTGACCACTTGTAGTTGTTGCTGCTGCACTGTTATAACAAGTCCTCTTTACACACTGTATTAATCATAATAGTATCTTGAGAATTGTAAGTGAACTTAAGTTGTTGAACTTGGTGAACTTTTTGAATAGTGCAGCGGCAATGGCCATCTCGAACGGATTCAAAGAGTAGCGAGCCAGTGAATCCGCCAATTCATCTCCAAGTCTTGTCATCAGAAGTAATAGACTGTAAGTTACTGCAGACAGGCAGAAACTGTCACATTGTTGTTGCTAGTTGTTGTGTAAATCATCCCCTATGACATCGGCTACCACTAACAACGAAGATTATTTATTATCTACACATCATAGATGTTTTGTGATATTATCATCATTCATTGCTTCGTTCAGATGAGCTATCAAAGCGGCTATTCCACATTATGATTCGACAGTCGTTCAAGCTTTAGAAAAGAGAGTGAAAACATACACCATTTTAGCCACATAATTTTAACTACTCTTAATATTACATTTTGGCCATTTTAGCCACTCAAGCTACTCTAGCCATCGATGGTGTTGACCACGGCATTGCACTCTCAAATTATACACTTGCATATGTTTAGAATATGAGTTTTTTTCAAGAGTAGTCGATTATTACATCGTAACATTCACTGACTTCAATGAATTCGACGACTATGACGAGAGCTATGATGACGACGACGATTTACAGAACAGTCAACCCATTCAACAGTCGGCTATCATTAATTATCTCTTAATGAACTTTTCATTTCAACTCCCTTTTTATTGATACAACATTATAGTCGACTCACTCACGATTTTGATTCTTCACTTTTTTTAGCTCGCTTTATTCTCTTGTTTGCTCGCAAAGAAAGCGCATTCACTTGTTCGAACCCACACATAATATCACAGACCATTACACAACATAGCGTACTTCATTTCTGTTATTTATTTATCTAAACTTCATTTAAACACACCAGTTACATACAACATAACTTATGTTACACAAGTAACATCAACAGAAAATTAGAATAGTTCTTCCGTGGACTCTCAAGTACCGCTAACGTACTTACGTCAAGATATGCTAACACAACGGGAGAGTTGTGAATACCCTCTCTAACAGGAACACTCTTTAGCTTTAACTTTAACGATGAAATCGATACAAAACGGTGCAATCTGAAAACAAAATAAATGAACATCATTCGTGATGCAAAACATGTCTACGAAAGAGAAAGTTCACTCTCAACACATGTTCACGATCGACATAGCAACTTTCTCAACAAAATAGCTGTTTTTGAACGTTTTAGAAGTCAATTCTGAGAAGCTTCATCGATCGTTCAGAAGCAGTTGAGTTTCTCTCTCTCTCTCTCTCTCTCTCTCTTCTGGTAGGCCGATTTAAAACACCAGAATTTCCATAAATCTAATTCAAAGAATTCTCAGAGAACAAATAAATAAAGAATAAAAATGATAAGAGAGACCACAATTGAACGTAATCAGCAAAAATTGAATTGGATGAAATATCGACTCGATAGAATTAAATAAACGCTTTAAGTCTTTAAAGCTCTTGATGATAACTAACTGTTCACATATAAACAAGGAATTTCACAAAGGTCACACAATCTAAACAAAATCACCAAATTCACACATTTGTTTTTAATCACAGATTCTGTCTTTCTCTACCGACCACATCATCTGGCAGACTGGCGCCAGCTTATCGCGGTACAAACTACTATAAGCTGGCGTCGAAAGCTGGCCTCGTTGTGGTTGTTCATTGATGGTGCGTCTGATAAGTTCGGCTTATTTTCGAATCGACGCGGCGATAGATAACATTTAGAGTTTCTTATTCTAATATTCCTCTCTAAACGCAGCAGATTGTTGAAACGAACATATTAATGTGAACTTGCACGCGCCCGAGTCCTGAATCGTGTATACTCACTCGTGTATATACATGTATGAACGAATGCCGCGAACAAGATGACATGAACACGGAAACTCTTGATTGAGAGACAATCTTCTTGACTCCACGACACCAGACTGGCGCCGATGGTCTGAGTTCAAACGATAAATCGCGAGTTAAGTCGTCTCGCTGAAAGCTGTAAAGTTTGTTTCGAATAATTTTTATTATTTGAGCGTATATCTTTTACCACTATTCGCTTTAGTTGCTGAAGAGGCTTT